>NW_022258173.1:0-15568 GCF_009602425.1 Actinia tenebrosa
AAATAAATTATTATGACATGTCTAGAGATAGATTCAAGTTTTAAATGATGTACAATAGTCCATTTCACGGTTACCTGGACGCCATCTTGGATTTGCACGAAAGCGAGGCTGACCTTGAGTCGTCTGGAAAGGTGTAGCAAGAACGTGTTCGCCAAAATTGATACTTAAGAGAATTATTATCTGAAACAAGGTTAATTATGCCGATCACCTTTAGGGGAAAACAACTTCTTTCGCTAGAAGATATCCAAGCACTAAAAGTCACTAATTGAAAGAGATTCTGCGGTCATATTCAGAGTCATGCTGTGGCATTAAGGCAGATTTAATTTTGAGAGTTTACGCTATCTTGATGAAGACGGTCCTTCCCAGAGTGACCACTGGAAAAAATTCAGGAATTAAGGCAACTACTTACAAAGATTACACTTTCGAAAGTGCAACAAAGGAAATTGAGCCAACTATGTGGTCGAAAGACTTGAGAAAACTGCCAAAAATGAACTTCCTACAGCTCTACGAGTACTTGGTAGTTAAAACATCAAAATATCGTCATATTGTGTTGAAAGCCACAAACTACAAAAAGCTCAAGTCGTACCAGTTCTTTTTTGAAGGACATATTCGTAGAATTGAGATCGCTGAGAATACAGGAGAGAACACATACGTAAAAGCAAATGTCATAGCTTCTATGAGGAAAAAATGCTATCAAGTTTTGGTAGAATTCTCAAAAGAGCACGACATCCAAAGGGCGACTTGCACCTGTCCGGCAGGGCTGAGCGGGGAAGGAAGAGGTAAATGCAATCATATAGGAGGACTTATTTTTGCGATAGAGGACTTCTCCCGAAAAGACCTACAAAAGCACCAAGAGCCATTGTCCTGTACTTCCCGTCTTTCAACGTGGGTGGTACCGAGGAATCAAAGCCAGCTGATCAAGTTCTGATCCGAAAAATCCAGTTTGGAAAGGAAAACATTCGTACTACCACAAAAGTTATTCGTCATGACCCCCGAGCAATGCATCAAAGACAGATAAACCAAGAAAATTACCACCCCAAGCCTCACTTACAAAGGTCACCTGTCCATTTGGGGATACTCCTACCAACAGTTTCCAGGTATTATGATGTTTGTACTGGGACCAAGTTTGGGACTGCGCAATCATTGTTGATGGTTTTTCTATAAAAACTTCTGTACAGTCTAACACTACTCTGGTGGTGGGATATTTGTTAAACTCTGCAGGCATATTTCTTCTCACAAGGTCTTGAGAAGGGAAAGGAAACAAAAGTTTCAGTTCATGACTTAAAAAGACAATCCAAGTATTACATATGCTTGAAGCTAATGACTGACTAACTCCGAATCTATCTGCAAGATCAGATAAAAACAATCCAACTCTTAATCTGACAAGAACCATGAATAGTTCATTCAAACCATCAAGTTTTCTGGTAGGACCAGGTTTCTTTTTTTCATTATTTTCATGATATCTTGTAGACAGCTTTAAATTTTTTTTCACCTTTCCAATACTGCAAATTCTGTACTTTAGGCTCAAGATATCTGTAGAAGGCTACTAGTGCATTATGATTTTCAAATCCTGTGTAAAACGAGATGGCGTTATCATCATCTTTATATTTTTCGAGAGAAAAATATTTGCTCTTGTGATACTGACATTCATCGTTTAATGACTGTACTTGTTTCTGAAGTCCATCTACTTGCATCCTCAGCTCATTTATGAGTTTTTCCTGAGAGTTTTCTTGGTAGCCCTAAAGGTAAATTGGAACACTAGTTATTAATCTCCAAAGCTCACAAAGTAAAGTGTGTAAAATTTATTGAGATGTAAGTTACATTGCCATAACACATTTACCTCCATATTATCGATGTTTTCCACTGGAACTTCAACATCCTCTTCGATATTACAACTAGTTACAATATCTTCAGTTCTTTTGTCCAGTGTCTCAACTTTTCTTGATTTAGGAAGTGCTCTTTTGTTGGTATCTTTAGGTTTACTCCATTGATGACCAAGCGATGGTTCCGCGTCTGCATGATGTAGATTTCAAAAACAATAATAAATCTTTTGCTTGATCCGGTTTGCTTATATCACCAAGAAAAAACGCAAGTTTACCTTTAAGCTTACCTTTTTTTAGTTTCTTGATCCCAGTTAATGTTTTATAAATGTCTTTTTCCGAAAAATGACTACTGCAAACCACTGTTAACCTCGTGATATAGAAACCATCATGGCCGTGCCGTCTCTTTATAAGATTACACCATCGATTTTGCTTTGATTTGTCACTCGGGAAARAGAAAAAATTCAAGTCTGGATTCTTATTAAAAGCGTTGGTACAGCCATAGGCAGCACATTGCGGACCTACGCTTTTTCTCTCGTTTTTCAAACGTTTTGAGCTCATTTTTGCTTGAACAGTTACCGGAACTACAGTATAAACTTTTCAAGCCTTTCCAGACGACTCAAGGTCAGCCTCGCTTTCGTGCAARTCCAAGATGGCGTCCAGGTAACCGTGAAATGGACTATTTATCATGATCGGAGTTACCATAGCAATACAGTGACGTCATGTCATTTTTTTATACATTCCATTTTTGGCGAAATCAGACGTTTGTTTTAAAAATTGTTTAACAGAACTTAAAGTTCATATGTTTGTCTTCAAGTTAACAAAGTTTCGAAGATTTGTATGGAAGCGTTTCGATATAATTGCCGTCGGAACTTTTGGGCAACAAAAATGTAAACAAACCTTTCCTTTCTGGACTTGGGAAAAGCTTTTTTTTGGGGTCATAGTGTTGTGTTACTATTCCACTAGTCCTTCTGAGAAATGGAAAGAAATCGCGTTATTCGATTTCGAAAAATATGATTTCAAGCCTAGTTAGTAAAGTTGTGCCTTTTGATATCTTGTCAAAGATTTCACTTGTCTTTACTAAAAACGGTTAAACTCAATAATCCGATGATGAATTCTTTTTTAACTTCGAAGTCAGTTACTTTAGATAACGCATTTATATACCCTAAAGTTTCAAGTTCATTGAAATAATTTAAAACCGTCAAATAATATTCTCAATTCCGTAAACATTTGTATCCTAATTCTAAATATACGACCGCTTTCTTCGTTGCCCAAAAGTTCCGACGGCAATTATTTCGAAACGCTTCCATACGAATCTTCGAAACTTTGTTAACTTGAAGACAAATATATGCACTTTAAGTTCTGTTAAACAATTTTTAAAACAAACGTCTGATTTCGCCAAAAATGGAATGTATAAAAAAATGACATGACGTCACTGTATTGCTATGGTAACTCCGATCATGATAAATTGTATATCATGTAAAACTTGAATCTATCTCTAGACATGTCATAATGATTTATATGAAATTAACTTATTGGCAGCGACGCATTTCCCCTTCAAACTTCGAAGGTACGCCACAAACAAAACCCCAGTCGAGCCACCTTAAGACCTCGCGCTTTAGAAACATTACTATTGAATGGATTGTCTTGAAATTTTCACATATATATTTCCAAGTATTGCGAATGAGCCATACGAAAAATCAGCATCAGATCTTAAAAACTCATCGAATAAATGTTTTTTTACTAATTGTCGTTGTAAACCTCACAAATAAGAGTTTTTCTAAAAACCACATTTTCGCCGTTTTCTTTAAAACGGCTCCAAGTGTTTTCTTTAAACTACCTACATCAATAGACCAGAGCTTTATCTAGATGGTAGTGAAATTTCTACAGCTCTCGTCCTATCCAAATTTTGGAGAAAGCATTTTTTAAAGTGAGGTGCACCTAAAGAGCTCATATATCACCCTATTCAGCGGAACATCCCAGCATAGGATGGTGTCAATGTGGTGTCCAGCCCCGCGGGTGGGGGGTGGGAATAACTCGCCAGAATTTGGTAGGGGTGTTCCGCTGGGATTCTGAAAGGGGTACCTTGTTCATGACAAAAAATTAAGTTTGTAGACGCTGTTTATGACAAAAGATATAATTAATTGCAGTGAGTTCCTGTTTCAATTATCATGTCATCTCGCGTATCGTTTTTTTTTTTACGACTATGATAACCAGTTTCGGTCAATATGAAAGTAGAAACCCTGAATATGTCAAGAAAGTCAGGAAGAACTTGGACCTTTAGTGAAATTGCATACCCTGTTCATGACAAGAAGCTCGAGAAACCATACCCTGTTCAGCGGATCATCCCCGTATAGTCCATATATGGGGTACCCCCCCCCCCCCCCGGGGTCCAGCCACTCTTAGGATAGACTTTTTCACCTCATTTTCAAAATTTACGGGGTTTAGGGGGCACTCTCTTGTACCCGCAGATTAGTTCCCCGACTCAAATCTATGCTCCGCGGTTCTTGCGACACCAAAAGAAAATACACACTTGCTCTCGCAGCGACTGCGTGTTTACAGTCAAACAAGCTCACGCGTTGACCCCTAGATTCGATTAATGAAATCATAAGTCAATTATTCCTTTTATACGTACGAACCGGAATAATGCAATGTTGCAATATTCAAATGAAAATTCAGTTCATTATTCGACTCGTGATGAAGAAGGTAAATCATCTAAATTACAGATACCTTCGAGCAGAAGTCGCTCTCTTATTTCATAAGCATACACACTAGGTTTCGTAATTTCCATGCCTCAATTACTTGGAGGATATCGTCAGTAATTTTGTATGGAACGCTCCCGCCTTGGGCGAAATGGAGACACAGTTCCATGTCGTCGATAATGTTGAAGTATTTTCTGGACTCCCCAGCTAGAAATTTTCAGTTGTCACGAAATTGCTTTATTGGACAATCCGCTATTGCTGAGATGAACAATTTGCTGTCGAATAATATCAGGTAAAGGCCTTCCCGGCACATAAACACGGCCAAGACTATTTCTGGCCGCCATGTTTTCTTGGTCTTCCTGCTGTGTTAGCACTGATTAACCAATCAAAATGTCGTATATTGAATTTAAAGTTGATTGGAATTTTCATATCTCCGTTTTCGACGTTGTAAATTTCAACTGAATAATGAAATCAAAATTCGAAAATTCAAATCATTAATCGACTCTAGGGGTCAACGCGTGAGCTTGTTTGACTGTAATTATAATATAGCTGTCACTTTCCCTCGTTACAATGTGTAAATTAGTGATAACGAACAACTTGCAAGTGCAACTAGAATAACGAACCTACCGGACACTGTAGAAATCGACTTTAGTCAACTGGATAGCTCATCGAAAACCACCCCATCACTTTGAAAGAAACACGAACGAAAGTTGGGCTATTAACTGACGAGTTATCTGATAGATTGTATTTTGGGAATTTTGAGACTCGGTTGTAAACTGAAGCGTTCACGGTTGTGAATTCTTGATATCTCATGAAAAGCACTTTTTTGTGTTAAAGGTTTGTATATTTATGTTTTTTCTTCTGTTTATAGATTACATTTGAAGAGAAATAATGCTTCAAGTGAACTTAGTTTGAAAAATCTTTAGTCACGCAATCGCCAAACATAGTATTTTTGCATGTAAAATGAGCCAAAATAAAATCTGTCGCAAAAAGCGCACAATTATTTACCCAAAATAAAAAATACATTTTTCAAAAGGGCAGTTTCCAAATAGCTATTGACCATAATTTTATAAAATTTAGAGAGATGGCACATGATGAAACTCGCAGTTTTTGAGATGTAATGACGAGCCATGTAACTTAGTGCCCTTTGCTTTTCATTGTGCTAAAATATTATAAATTGTCCGACTCAAAAAAAAAAAATTTAATACTGTAAATGAGAGAAGAAGAGCTGTACTATGAGCAGAAAGTATTGTAAGGCTATTTTGATTAAGAGTTTTGCTACGCGGACCTAGCGAACGAAAGCAATTTTTAGTCATATTTTGATATTATTTTGTGGACTGAGAAATCCACGCACTTTTCCTCTTATTGAATGCAGAACTAAACGTTTCTCAAGAACCTTTATTCCATCCTGGGAATAATGGGATGACTGTAGTCAACAATGAAATGTCATTTTCAAGTTTTATATCGTTTTATTCAATCAATCAATCAATCAATCAATCAATCAATCAATCAATCAATCAATCTTTATTGTGCTCAATAGTTTACAGATACAAATAATAATATTAATTATTAATACCATAAACAGAATTTTACATTCACATGATTACTATGTAATGCAGAAACGTATATTTGTATACTTGTATAATAAAATCAAGTTTTTTAGGTTATTTATTAAACTTAAACTTATAAAAAATTCGATCACAAAAATCCACATACATTCTTTATAGAAGTACAGTGCTTGGACTGCCTTTGATTATCTAAGTCAAGTGGTGTAACTATGGGATAAAGGAATGAACAAACGAACGAATAAGGCAGAATTTGTCGGCTGAGAGATTACGCGGGGGACGTGGTACTTCCAATTTTTATTGATGTACCATTAGTGGCAGATGTGCGAATGCGTATAGGTGTAGATGGATGGTTGGATGGAAGGGAAAGGGATAAACAAATGTATTGACGATTATCTCATTGAGCAAGGAACGTAGTTTATATTTGTTTGTGTTTTAACTTGTCAGTAGTACCTCCTGCATCTGTGATTTAAGATGGGAGCAAAGCAGTCTTTAAAAAAGAGACTTAGACAAGACTTGGCTGATGCCCTATTCCGTAGTGCAATGTTGGAGGCCCTTCAAGAAGCTGCCAATGAGTCGGATGGCTCATCAGAGATGCTAGAACACGCTTGGGATCCAAGTGATTGTTCACCACCCTTTGTAGTTCTGCCTGATAGACTGACGGCAAGAAGGCAACTTTCAATCCTCACTTCAGACTGTATACGAGGTAATATCATATCCTTATAGTAGCTCCTGAGCGATCAATTTTTTTCGTTTGTTTTTTAATCCGTGATTCAGTAGGGAACACACTCGCGCCATTTAACTTACTGATGATGAGCGGCGCGGACTGCGAGATGAGCCTCGGAAAGGCACTAAGAAGAACTTTGGGGAAGTTAATTTGAGGCGCAACAAACTATTTGATATTTATTTTTCTTACGGTGCCCTCATTTTTCAGGCAAAAAAAGGTATCGAGATGGACAACACGTCTGGGAGATTAATTGGGAAAATGAAGAAAGAGGAACATTCGCCATTGTTGGAGTGGCCACACCTAAAGCTCCTTTACAGTCTCTGGGTTATGAGCCTCTTATTGGCAGCAACAGCGAGTCTTGGGGGTGGGATATTGTCAGCAAGACACTTTGGCATTGCGGGAAAAGGGGCAGTTATCCAGCAGTTGGAACAGGATTCCAAGTACCTGATACATTCTTTGTAATCTTGGATATGGACCAGAGGACGCTGAGGTAACATTATTGGCTATAGTATACTATATGTAATATATAAAATGTTATTTTAAACATATTGGGAGAAAAGCGCAGTCCGCTGAAGGCAGATTATGACACACATAAGGTTCTCGACGATATCTAAGTGGTAAAATGTCGGTAAAACTACTTTGAGGCATCGCACAATTAATTGCCCCTAGCGAATACCATCGTTACTAATAAAGAGAAACAAAAGTTTCACGTTACAAGACAAGTTTTCTTCTGTTGCAGCTTTCTCCTACACAAAGGTCTTTCTGAGCTGGCCTATAATTTCAATTTTAAGATAGCTCTCAAAACTGAATAGTGTAGATCAAAGAAACATTACTAGTATGGGAACTATAGCAGATGAGTACATGTATACAAAGAGCGATTGCGTAACAAAAAATAAGCCAGCAAATATAGAGCATCTAAATTTTGATTTCTCTATTTGAAGCTCAACCGTCTGAACTTTAACATATGACTTTTTCCTATTTGTCTTAAAGTTTTTCAACGAGTGATTTACATTTGGGTGTTGCCTTTACTGATCTACCAAAACAGTTGGATCGTCCAATGTGCCCTGTTGTGAACGCCATCTTCGGCAACTGTGACATCCGTATGAGATACATGGGGAAGGGTGGTAAGTTAACTTACTGCATGTAATATCTTGAACTTACTAACATTTTCAGGGACGGATCCAGGAGTTATAGAAAGGGGGAGTGACTATTTTACAAAGGTTTTACCGGGAATTTGAGGAAAAGGGGGTGAGTGCTACTCCCGATATACGGAGAAATTTGAGGAAAAAGGAGGTGACTAGTCACCCCTTTTGCCACCCCTTGATCCGCCCCAGAGTTTTGTAAGGCCGATTCCATTTTTTTCTGTATTTGTAGAATCCATTATTTCAAACCTCCGACGTCCTATAGCTTTTCATCGCGCAACGTCCGAGACCCCATCTGAAGCTCCCAAAAAGGCGAGCGAGGACTCTAGGCGAAAATCAACGGGAACACCAGGAAAAGACTCGGATAGCTCTGTAGTGGAAGCGTCTAAACGTTACCAGTTTGCCCGTCATAAACACGGTGAAAATGTTGCAGTCATGTATGCAGGGAAGAAGGCCAAACGCGTGGAGTAAGTGATAATTTCTTTGCTAAGATGGGTGCATTCTAGGATCCACCCAATTTCCTAAATACGAATCTTTCACACTGGGCCTTACTAGTTGTGAGTTCGAACGGGCGGACGGACGTACCGACAGACCAGTTGTATATAATATTAAATTTGTTGTTAAACAAGCCCGGAAATTCAAAACATTGACCCATCCAGCTTCTTTAACTAATTCAAAATGCATTGATTCCTTATAGTCCGTTTGGTTCTTGCTGTGATGGTGTTGTTATTACTTCTGAGCCACTTAAAGACAACGAGCTGTTTGAAGTGCGCTTGGACAGCAAGATAGACAGATGGGTTGGCAGCCTTTTTATTGGTGCTACAACTAATGATAGTAACTCCTTCAGCACTTTTCCACAAATCATGGTTGACTACACTCAAGGAAGCAACTTTATGTGGGCAGGAGATCAAATTGTTTTTAATAAAAAATTGACGACGACTGTTAAAGAAGACACAGGCAAATTGACGGTGAGTTTTTTTAAAGCCAAGAGGCATCTTGATGAACATAAAGGCATCTTGATGAAAATAGACGACCCCTGACTTGCAGCATAATCCCAGTGCAGCTAAAATCCGGGGGAAATGCAAAGAATTTCAATTCTAATGAGAGAAAAAATTAATTATTTTGTCTTTCAAATCGAACTGCTCAGGAATTATGCCGCAAGGGGTCCATAACGAGCTTGTCTACTCAGATTCGTGGGTTCAATCCCTGGATGGCCCAAACATCTAATCAATCGTCTTGGTGATTGTAAGGAAATAGGAGGCGGAGCCGCGGGTGCAGTGGATGCTGTAACACCCCCGCAATTAATTTATAGAAAGGGGAATGCATGGGAATATGGATTTATGGAAACAAGAACGTCGTGATTAGACACCCCTACTTTTCAACTCGCTCAGGTGCCTATGCTCCGAGATGTTGTCATTTACTTCCTAAAACCCATTGGGCTCTCCGCTCCCACACAGTGGTATTCCAGAGACACCGCTAGTAGTTATGTTTGGTTCTACCGTTTGTAATGTTCGTAATATCTTTCACTGCAGTATCAAATGATGGTTATCAAGAGTGAGGATTTACACAAGGTACACTACTAACTCTAAATTGAACTAATTTTGACAATAATGGTTTCTATTAAAGACAGGAGATCGAATTGGTGTAATGCGCAAATCNCACACACACACACACACACACACACACACACACACACACACACACACACATACATACATACATGATCTTTATATGTATAGTAGCTACAAAGCCCGAGTATCTCCGAAAAATATAGAAACTAAATAAAGTAAATTTTAAGTAGATAAATAAATGAAGGTGTAAAAAAAATAAGATCAATAATTTTAAAAAGTTAAGTTTCCTCACTTTAGTTTTAAAACTACTAATAGAATCCAGAGCCCTATGCTCATCCCTGAGAGAATTCCAAAGCTTAACCCCTAAATAAGTAAAAGAATGAAGCCCATACCTAGTGGTAATCGCTTTAGGTACACACAGCTTCCTAACCCCACTTAAATTATATGAACTAAGGCGATGCTCAAAGCGTGAACTTAAGTATGATGGTGCCACATTATTAAGGCATTTGAAAACAGTTATTACAATGTCCTGTAATCTTCTCGTTATCAGAGATTTGAGGTTCATCTTTTTCAGTAATACATTATAAGTGCTACTCGAATCATTAAATATAACCCTAAGTACCTGCGTATTCAAGAGTTCAAGTTTTTCCGCAATGTCCATTTAGAAAAATGTCGAGAAAGCAACCTAGAGGCATAGCCCAAATTTAATGCTACTGCCTTACAAGTACCACTTCATTTCAGTCCAAAATTCCCCTTAATATATTGTTTTTTTATTGCAGTTCTTTTATTGACGGCCGCTGAAATGCTAGTCAGCGAACAGAATATCAAAGCTCGCGCGCCATATTTCAACGATAATGGAAGTAAAATATTGCTTTTTACTAACTGTTTTGTCTTACAGTTTTTCAACGAGTGATGTACATTTAGGTGTTGCCTTTACTGATCTACCGAAACAGTTGGATCGTCCAATGTGCCCTATTGTAAACGCCATCTTCGGCAACTGTGACATCCGTATGAGATACATGGGGAAGGGTGGTAAGTACAACTTTAAAAAGCATTTGGTATCATAAAATACTAACATTAATTTGGGGTTTCAGGCCAAACGTTTATATATTTTCTTCCATATTTGTAGAATCCATCCTTTCAAACCTCCTACGTCCTATAGCATTTCATTGCACAACGTCCGAGGACCCATCTGAAGCCCCCAAAAAGGCGAGCGAGGACTCTAGGCGAAAATCAAGGGGATCGCCAGGAAACGACTCGGATAGCTCTGTAGTGGAAGCGTCTAAACGTTACCAGTTTGCCCGTCATAAACACGGTGAAAATGTTGCAGTCATGTATGAAGGGAAGAAGGCCAAACGCGTCGAGTAAGTAAATATTTCTTTTCCATTTTGGGTGCATTCTAGGATCCAGTCAAGCGCCTAATATATACGTCGCGTATTTTGGTCCTGAAATTGTAAATTCGAAAACGAACGGACGATCGAAAGAACGAGCAAACGAACAAAGAAATAAACAAATTTCTCGTGTAGTCAGTTTCTTAAAATTAATTCAAAATCCAATGATTCGATTCATTATAGTCCGCTTGGTTCTTACTGTGATGGTGTCGTTATCACTTCTGAGCCACTGAAAGACAACGAACTCTTTGAAGTTCGATTGGACAGCAAGGTTGATAGATGGGATGGCAGCCTTGTTATTGGGGCTACAACTAATAGTAGTAGCTCCTTCAGCACTTTTCCACGAATCTTGTTTGACTTCACCGAAGGAAGCAACTTTATGTGGGCAGGAAATCAAACAGTTTATAATAAAAACTTGAAAAAAACTGTTAAAGAGGCCGCGACACGGGCAATTTAACGGTGAGTTTTTAAGTTAAGAGTTAAGAATATTTAAGTTTGAGTATCTCGTCTTTTATGCCGTAAAACATCAACCGACATTGGAATTTTTTCATATCGTGCCCGATTTGTGTTTAAGGCTCTGGTATTGTTTCAAAATAGAAAATCGCTTTCAAATAATATTATTTTCGAAATCTGTATCATATGACCTTTAAAAGGACGAGTAAAAGTTACTGTCATTGTAGCAATAGTTATCTGCAAATGTTTAGTCCCTCACGTAAAGGTAAGCTAAGGTTGGAATTAAATAACGATCCTCCGAGATGTTTTCATTTACTTTCAAAAACCCAATGTTTTCTCTGCTCTTCCCGGGTGGTGCTCAAGAGTCATCGCTATAGTCATATTAGGCCGTATCGTCTGTAGTAACTGTAACGTCATCACGGATCATGAAGTGATTATTAAGTGAGAGTTTAAAATAAAATACAGCAATCACCCTTAAGCTAAATTTGATGCTCGTGTTTTGTCTTAAAGACAGGAGATCGAATTGGTGTGATGCGCAAATCGGACAACAGTTTGCACTTTTACTTGAATGGCAAAGACATTGGGAACTGCTTCAAAACAATCCCTGATGTTCTGTACGGAGTTGTGGATATATATGGACAGGCAGAACAAGTGACCATCACAGGTATCCTATCGATTCTTCTTTTGTGAACAATTTCTTTCTTTAAATGGGATCAAGGGAGGCATAGTGGTAAATTCACTCATTCATTTTTGTTTCTTGTGTCCCACTGAAAAACAAATAACGAAAAACAGGAGGAACCGCAGAAACCCAATCAAGCAATGATGATGAGGAGTCAGTCGAGCAGGATCATATTATTGTCATGGTCCAGATGAAAAAGGTCATCGAACTAATGAAACTGCCATTCAATCCTCTTTTGATAATTAAAATGCTATATCAAGGTGTCCTTGAGCCATACACAGATACGCGGGACCGCGCAGTACGACAGAGATATGGTGATCATCTGTCAGATATTGGAGCAGTACCGGAACTGAAAAAGTTTCTGGAAAGACTTGATCGACCGGATCTTGGCATCGAAAGCGAAGAAGGTTGGGTTGGGATTACCATTGTGCGCAGCATTCTCTGGAATTATTCAGACGCTAGTTTGAAAATTGCCAAAGAAATTGGAAAATGTGGGCTTTTGGGAAGGTTTGTCAATGATCTGAAGCGGATTGGACCATCAGGAGCTTTTGGAGATGAGGTATAGACTAAATAGCCTTGAAATATCAATATGTCAAGCTTTGGGAGAAAACTATGCAATGGAAATAGCAGTGTTAGTATAGTAGAGGATGTTAGACGGTAAATCAAAGATATGAAGTTTTTCTTCAAGTGACGCTTCAACACCGGAGAAGAAAACCATCATATCTTCAAGCCAACATGTAATTTTCGTTTTTTATTATATAGACACATCCAAAAACAAAAACCTGTTGCTGCTCGTAAATGTATTGTCAATGACACTGACTTTATTTTTTGAAAGGTCCTTAGCTGCAGTTTCTCTGCCTCATGTTACATGTTGTATTTTGCATACCAAGCTTGAAACGCACCATGGGCGATAGGAATGCAATCAGCGAAAAATGATATGAAATTTTCCCAAACATTGTCTGCACATATGAAATTTTCCCAAACATTGTCTGCACGTTTTTCTGATATATATATTTTTTTCTGGTATATATATATTTTTTCCTGGTATTATTCTGATATAATTTACATATGAATATAATACATTTCAAGTTTAATTAATTTTTTGGTAAAGCAACATGCAACAAACCCTAAATTTACTTACATTTTTGCAAATAGCTGTATACTGCAAAATTGTTACTAAAGAGACCAAAGACCCCAATTAATCAGTTTTAAAGCAAATGCTTACAAATATATTTACAAATTTCCCTAAATTTTTAATAGAAACAGAAAAGAATCATTGATTCTGCCGTCAACATATTGCACAACTGTGCTAAGGCAACAGAGAATCGTCAGGTCTTTCGTGACATCAATGCCGTAGAGATCCTTGCTCCATTCCTGAAATGCGAAGAATCGGAAGTTGTAATATCAGCACTGTTGGCGATGTCTTACATCACTGAAGACAACCAAAGTCATCTTCTTGATGCAGACACGAAGGTAAATAAGCAAGCATTAAAGAGCCATCCTGCTGTTTTGTGCATGTGCCGTGCATTTGCAACATCAGCCTAGCATGTAAGGGAATTTGGTTCTACGTCCATGCAGTATATTCTTCAGATCCGGACATCCAACTTTTATTGACTCCTTTTAGAGCATATACGACCGGATTAGCTGGTGAAAAATGTAGATCTAGTTTGGAGCTAATGTCTGTACAAAGTATAGTATAGCCTGAGTGCATATTTTGCAACAACAGGCATGCAGCCCGGCCAAAAAATAATATTACCGCTTTACTCCAACTATTAGAGGAGTTTCAAGACAGATATATATACTTATTTCAATAAAGTTAGTCACCAAAAACCTAGAAAGCTGTGATCGCTGAGAATCATGGGAAATATTTCAATGTATTATTATTATTATTATTATTATTATTATTATTATCATTATTAAATATTTCATATTCAAAAGTAAAGCTTTTGACAAAAACTGCAGCAGTTGGGGATGCTCAGAGGAGAGGTGAGACTGTAAATGGTAAAAGATTTCAAGTCCGTCAACAGTTATCAACGAGCGGTTGAAACATGTAAAATGTATCTAACCATAATCCTTGCCGGTCTCAGCTTTGTAGCTTTTCAGTAGACTAACTTTATTGAAATAAGCGTATATTGCATGGAAAACAGAATAGCAGAAATTTTGGAAATGAAACCTTTTTTCGTGAAAAACCTTTCCTGCTTTCGTCATGTACTTAAATGATGCTAGGAATGACAGAAAGTTATATAACTGTCAAATAAAGAATTAAACTAATATAGAATATTACTTGCAGACAATATCGCAGATACAGGGGATGTTAGTCAACGCAGCAAACAGTCCAGGTCTGAGAGGAGCATCAGGCAGTTGTACTTGGTCAGCCTTAGAGATCGTCTCTGGGATTGCTAATATCGCGGTCAACGAGAAAAACCGCGCGAACTTGATTGATGCAGGTGTCATTCCTCCGCTTTTTGATGTGATCAAGAAAGGTGACCCAATAGACAAAGAATGCTCAGCTAATGCATTGTGGTTACTTGCAAATTCTGAACCAGGCAAAAAGAAGATACGTGATTATCCTGGTGCTATGGCAACGCTGAATGAGTTGAGTAAGAACTCCAACAAAAGCATCGCAGCCGCGGCTAAAAGAGTTCTATTGAGAATAAAGCAACAGCCTATGAAACAAGGTAAGACGATTGTCTCTCATTATGAGCCTTCAATATAAAGGGTTTTTGCGGCAGCCCTCTTATACGACAAGAGCAATGCCGCAACGTTTTTGCATAACGAAAACATTTCTTAAAGAAAAAATAAAATCGTTTTATCCCTAAAATATTGTTACTCTAAAAAATACTTTAAAATAATTGTCTTGTCCTACAATGCTGCCGTGATGCCCCTCTATAAGCCAATTCATTGTTCAGCATACATTGAAAGATTATTAAGAATATAAGATATATATGCTCTTCACATTGGAATTATTCGAACAATGCATGCATTTAACTAGGACCAGGACCTCTCTTAACATCACCAATGTGAGAGAGTTTTCCTGGTCAGGAGCATATTTAGTTAAATGTGCAATGAAGATTATTATTATTTATTTATAGCTATTAAATTATATTAGTTACTAAACGTTAATGGCTGTTTCGCTTTATGGTTTTTGTTTTTTTTCCCAAAGGAGTATCATTAAAAGGGATACCAAGGAAGAATTGTGCTTACAAAGAAACATGCAGATTATTCATTAAATCACTCAATCTTAACGGTAAGGGACTATTAGATGAAGGTAGGGTAAGACCTTGCTTATATGGCCAGCCTTTTGGTTTAAGGTGGCTGCCTACTTTTGAACGTTCGATTTCAGCCCACGATGTGCGCGCGCTCAAAAACCGCTGAAAAATCTACAAGATTTTATTGAAGAACCATACGCGTTTTGAGCTTCAACAGCGCAAAACCCTCAAATTTTGCACGGGACTCTATATTTTTTGATAGCTCATTCGAAAAAACTCCTAAAAATCTAGGTTATATCAACATTTTAG
>NW_022258173.1:29501-47746 GCF_009602425.1 Actinia tenebrosa
TTCTTTCTTTCTTTCTTTCTTTCTTTCTTTCTTTCTTTCTTTCTCACTCAGGATAAACTGAACTCACCAAGGTCACACTCTATAGAAACCACTCTTGCCTAATAACTATCCCTAAACAAATAAATTAAATTCAACAACTAGATTCAAATTCTATAGTAGATCCAGATTCGTGCATCTCATAAAAAGCTATTTACACCCATTGGTAAATATTTTTAGTCTCAAAAATATTTACACTCGGTTGCATAAATGTTGTAGTATACTTTTATATACATATATACAAATACCTAATGAGATGAAAAWTTTTAAAAAGTCTTAAAATATGGCCGTGAATTGATGGAATCTGCATGATGGACAAAAATATCGGTATTTATACCTTTCTCTGTCGCAAGATCTATACTTATCTATACTTACAAGATCTATATAGCTACATGTTGTTTTGGTGTTTGAGATGATATTAAATTATATTTTTTCTTTAATAGTATCTTACGCTGAATGATGTCAGTTTTCATTTTCGTTTTGAAAAAAAAAAAAAAAAAAAATTTTACATTTGCAGGCATTAATAGTACAGACAGATTCTGCACTGCCCGTACTAACACTACAGGGCCTACAGTAATTAGTGAAGGCTGTTATGGTGTCCCTGCCCTCGCGAGCAAAAGTAAAAATAAAATATAAAATAAAATAAATACTGAAGGTTTTAATTTTTCCTTCATTTTCGACTTGCTGATCATCTTATATATCAGCTATATGTCATTTGTGTCATTTCCTAATCTTTAATTCCTATTTTAATACATTTATAAATAATCAAGGATTCCGGAATTTTCGCAAACGGTTTAATTGCTACAAACGTTTTAATTACATCGATCTTCCTTCCTCCTCTCTGCCTTCCTCCTCTCTGCCTCTCTCCTTTCTTTATTTTTCTCTGTTTCTATTTCCTTGTCTTTCTATCTCCTCCAACAAATGTGTCGAGTAGAGTTTATTAGCTCTCTCCTTTGATTCTAGGGTTTTTCTCCTGGTTTGAGGGTTTTCCTCCCTCTTCAAAACCTATAAACGAGCTAAATTCAAGTTCAATATGTCAGTTAGCCATGCCTTGACTTTGATCAGCACAGAGGTTATTTTACGGTTCGATAAAAATTGAATATTTATAGTATATTATATATTAAATAATTATATTATTTTATATGTATATCATATTTTAATAAAATAATTGTTCCTATTTGTCCCTCTCTCTTTCTAACATTCAGGCTATCTGAAGAAAAAATTTCCCTTAATACTGAAATCAGTATAAATTATTTTACATTTTTTGTTATTATTTAAATACGAATTGACCAAGATAGGCTTTAACTGCCAGTAGCTACTGCTACAATTAAAAATAAAATATATAGTTACTACCACAATTAAAAAATTAAGACTAAAGCAACTCAGTTAAATCATATGTAAAATAAATGAAATGGAATCTTAGGCTCTCTAAGGATACAGCTATGCAGTATATTTCATGATAAATGGAAAAACTTAAGATATATCTCACGATATATCTCCTGTTGTTATTGAAAACTCAGGTTGTTGGTATACACATATTGAGATATAACTTTAAGAGTCAGAATTTTTGCAATAGCTGCCTATATACTTATACTTATTTATATATACGTATATTGTATGCAAAAATAAAGATATAAGATGCAAACCTTTCATTTCAACGCCTGCGAAGATGGATAAATAGCTCGTTCTGAGTGTCCTAAGACGCTTTAGCTTCGACGAGTTTTGCTCTCGACGTTTATCGTCATCGTAACCAACGCATCCAGGAGGAATGTAATCCTCTCTGATTAGTCATTTTGATTTTTTTTTTACCAAGTTATTATCAAGGATATTCAAGCAATACAAGATTATTAGGCTCAGACTGTTCTCTTCTCCAGGCATCGCCATATTCATTATCATAAAATAAGTATTCTGTGAAAAGCCTTTAAAATAATTTTTTTACGTTCAAGAATGACTTATGCTGCACGCTGACATTACAAAATTAGGTTTTTAAAGTATACGAATAATCCATGCCATGTCTTTTACATTCGAGTATTCCTTTTTTTTTAAATAAACATAATTTGGTTCCGACCTCATATTTTTGAATATATGATTTTCTATTTCATTTAATATAAATCAAAATTAAAAAATATTTGCTTGAAAACCAAGTTATGAAAGCTTACTTTTTTTCGTAATTGGCGCATCTGAGGAGTAGGTTATTTTTGCATACGTTTAATTTATTTTTGCACGAGAAATGTTTTTATTTAAATGTGAGGATTTGCTCGCTCCTACTTGAAAGGAAGGAAGTTCGCTTACAACATGGTAAAAAAGTAATTAATCTAGGAGCTAATGAACACATATATACGCAACGAATCAATTTGTCTTTTTTCACAACCTGACAACGAGCACTTCTATAGACTATTATTTCCAAGGGGGAAAAACATGTTTTATTTTGCTTTAAAAAAATATTTGCTTAAGCAGTTCAACATTGGATTCGAACCAAAATCTTAGGTAATTCTACACAAGCATTTATCATCTGTAATCGTAGAATTTCATTAAATTTCTGTGGATTAGCGGCAACTAAATTTAGTTCATTTAAGCTTTCAAAGGCATTGTGAAGTCAGTTATATTTTGTAATATCTAACCAATCTGATTCAGTTTTTGCCACAAGAAACCATAAAAAAATTATGATAAACAAGAATCCTTTAGTACAGATATTTGCCAAAACAAATACTAGTATTAATTGTTAGCACCTTCTCGATGTAAGTAAATCAATCTAGTATGATTTAGCTTAGATATCATGATTTGTATTTCAGGGAGTTGTGTTTGAAGTGGATATATGTCACTAGTAAGCAACTTGCAAAACATAACCTCTTAATACGTAATTTACTGACTTCCATACATCAAATACTATTCCTTCGTTATTGCAACGCAAAAAAATTCTCAGTTTGTCAAACGGCGAAATATCAAAATTTCAAAATACCAAGAAACCTTTTAGTCCTTTAAAGCAAATCATTCAAAGTTTCGTATTTGTTTTTCCATAAAGCTGTTATTCCAAACTGCTGTTATTCTGTAAATTTTTTAAAGAAGAAACGACCTATTTTCCTTAGAATACATTCATAAGGTGATAAAAACGAATACCAGTGTTTTTTAAGTGGGATAAAGTAACTCTCCATGACTTAAATCCATACCTTGGGTATTTTCTAGTCTCCTGAAGTTCTGTGGCCGAGTAATAAAGAGTTCCACTACTCCAACGCACGGACGCAAAATGAACGAAAACACAAACAATCTCTCGCTAGCAGGTGTCATCAACTGGAATCTCGGGTTCACTGCTGCGACACAACCGCTTACAGATGCCCAATTCAAATCCGTCCTACAATTTCTCAATTCCACAAATCTAGAACTCCTGATTTTCAGTCCTATAGTTGGCTTACAAGCTTGTAGTAATCATAGCTTAAGTCATTTTTTGATTCCTAAAGTTAATGCGTGTGACAGTGAACGAGCTTTGTGTTTGTCGAGCTTTTTATAATAGCACGCTTCAGTACTATTTTTGTTATACATAATTTATGCCTTTAGGCGGGTTGATTCGCAAGCCTCATCAAAAATCGGGAGACTGAATTACTGAAATTCAATTTCTTTGTGTTTTCGCGTATTTTCAATTTTCTACTTTGCATAATTCAAAACTAAACTTTTTCTGAAATCGTCCTGGAATTAAATTCCTAATTTTTCTAAATCTTTAATCCATTGAGAAAACAACAAAGAGCCTAATCCTCACAGCAAACATAGGGAAATATTTTGAATGACTATTCTATCGATTTCTTAGTCCTAAAGATTCCCTTTTTATTTATTTATTGACTTTAAAAATTCACTCCCAAACAACCCAAGAGTGGATAGCCTATAGGTTGTTTGATATAGCTGCATTAATTTGTGGTTTGAAATAATTCATTTAGTCATTCCCAATGTTTTTTTGCAAGCGTTATCTAGTGTACCTCTAGAATGAGTATAACCGCTGCGGGGAACATCCTTTTCTATTCTTTTTCCTCTAAATTATTTTCAGTTTCGCTTCGAACATGAGAAGAAAATGTTTTCGAAGAAATGCGGTCATTTATTCAAGTCTTAAACAGTTCACCTTAAAGCTTCTTTTCACACGTATTTCCACTTTTTTAAGTGGGATTGAACTTGCATTGGTTCATTTTAAGTATTTTTAGATGGCTTATAGCCCACCAAATCCATCGGTTTACTGGTAATACTTTAACTCAGTGGTAAACCACAGAAAAATCAAAATCTTCAACTGAATCTGGCCAAGGTCATCCCAGCTAAAACTTAAATAAAATGCTACCTAAAAAAACTACGGCTTTTAAGGACCTCAAAATTGCATTTATAAAGACTGAAAAAACATTGAACTTTACAAATGCAAAAACAAAAATAATGTATCTATTATCATAACACTATTGTATTGGTTTACTCATTTTTTATGTGTTTTCTGCGTAGGGAGATTTTGCATTAGACATATTTAGAGGTCTATTTTGTAAAGGTATTGTCTGATTGCATTCACTATAATTGAATGGTCCTACTATAACGTTCCAGTTGCTTTGCCGATTTAATTGAACTACAGTACAAGATAGCGGAGCCCTTTTAGAGATTGCCAATGGGGTACCCAATTGTTAGTTAACTTCTAATTTTTCGGCCGCATGTCAGTTAACTGTAATAGTATTACGAGCGTTGGTCATAATATCAAACAAAAGAATGAAATATCAGTTAACTTTTAACTACTAATTTTAGGTTATTTGTCAGTTAGTTACTTTTTTTTTGTTTTTTGCCACTGAATTGTCAGTTAACTATACTAACGCCATTGCCCACCTCCTTTGACTGGAGGTTGGCAATGGAGATGGACATTTGGATGGAGATTCTTCTTATGGATATCATGTACATGTCTCCATATAGTTTCTCAAGCTTCACTGGAAGCCAAAGGGATTTTGCTCAAGACAACGCGTTCCGAGTACCTTGGGCTCCAGATATTTCGCTTCCTCCTGTGGCTGTAAAAAACGTCAGAGCAAGAATAGATCCCTT
Organism: Actinia tenebrosa; assembly: GCF_009602425.1. The sequence continues at coordinate 34,584 of NW_022258173.1, forward strand.
GCTTTAAATCCCTGTACCTGGGGGTCAAAACAATAAATGTATTAACATCTTAAGACATTTAAATCCTCAAAAAAAGGGAATTCTTTTGTTTTGACGCCCAGACTGAGCTGCTTTGACGTCATATGCAAGGGGTCTATAAATAGCCTCTGGACTCAAAGTAAAATTTCGAGATGGGAGAACATGACGGACTAAGTAAAAGGGCCCGATCTTTGCCTGGTTTTCTTTGTATCATTAGCATTCATGGCTGTTACATCAGGCTGCAGTCAATATACTTATGACGTCAACTGATCGTGCACCAACTGAGATCGCTATTCATACGCAAACCTAAGTGCACTCATGTTACGTGGAAACGTTTTTTCTAGTATTACATTAGTAATTTTGATAAACAATACGTAGTAGCTACAGAAGCATTGGTAGTATACAGCTATTTCAAAAAACTTTGAATCCTGATATTGAATACTAAATAGTGTATTCCAAGACCGAAATGCATTTTGGGTCCTATGTAATATTGTCCAAAGTACAAAAATAAATTATAATTATACACCGAATCGAAATATGGCGACCAATTTGAATTACTATTGTTCTGCACTGACTAGCGACTGATTGGCCTCTCATACATGTGAAAATGCTTTTATGTTTGCACGTGATCACGAGGCTACTCAGTCGCTAGTCAGTGCAGAACAATAGTTATTCAAATTGGTCGCCATATTTCGATTCGGTGTATTATCTTGTTTTTAGTACATTATATCCGAAACAATACACTATAGTTAAATATAGGGAACAAATCGCTGTATATTTACTTTTTATTTCGAATTAACGAGACCCACAATGCACATTGGTCTTGGAATGCACTACTCCAAGTATGCAGTATTCAGTATCCAACATTTTAAAAAAAAATTTGCAGTTATTATTTGAAAAAAAAAAAAAAAAGATGACGTAGGTTTTGTTGCATGCTGAATCTTGAATCTGGCTTGCTGCTTACTAAGCTTTGAAATGTATATAAAATACACCTATTTCAAAAAAAAGTTGTCATCGCCAAAAGCGATAGGCGATATAGGGCATTCCAAGATGGAAATGGTTTCGTCCACTACAGACAACATTGACGAAAATAAGCAGAAACACAAGTCATTCCAGCTATTCTTGGATCTTGGAATGACCTATGTCAAATTGCTTTTCGCCTATTGCCTTTGGTGATGTGAAATAATTTTAGCGGATGACTACTTTAAATGGCAGTCCCGTCTCAATAAAATGAAACGTAAACTGAGAACCACTGAGAACGCAACGAAACCCTGGCCGTGACTACTCTCAGTGCCAGCGACCGAGGCCCGCTTCCAGTATAGTACCGAAGCTACTATAAGGCCTCCAAAAAGTGTATCATTATAAATACCTCAATCAACTGCTATTTCAATAAGTTCAGTTTTAATTACCAGATGTAATATTTATATTTTTGTAGTATTATTTCATCTCTATTTCGCCTCTATTCATCTCTCATTCGCCTCTATTTCATCTCTTTCTCTATAGTTACATTCAGCGAACAGTTTAAGAGACTCGAGTAAAAATAATTCGTGTTATATTCCAAGTTTTGAAGAAACTGGGCACAACATTGGTTTTAAACAAATTAAACAAATATAGTTGATTTACATATTTGTTTTAAAATAATATCAAATTTAAAATATTACCTTAATTATAATTTCATTTATATTAGTATAAACATGAACACCTGACCAATATATCGTTTCCTATTAAACATAAACTCACCTAAATTGTGGTCTACAAATGGCTTCAAAAACAAAAAAAAAAAAAAAAAGGGGAGAAAGAAAAAAAAGGGGAGAAAGAAAAGAAAAGAAAAGAAAAGAAAAGAAAAGAAAAGAAAAGAAAGGAAAAAAAGAAAAACAAACAAACAAACAAAAATTGGTAACGGTGTATTACTGACTATGACGTTGATGATGATGATGAGGACGTTGTTGATGATGGTGCAAAATGGTTCCTTTGAATTTGAAATTAGGAAATTTAGTAAAATTAGGGTAATTATTATATCCCGCAAATCTTGAATAAATAGCCAATTTTATCAGTTAACCATGATTCTTGTCGTATTTACAATTAAAAAATATGAACTTAAATTTTGAAGCCGGAAGTTCGAAGTCAATATTGTTAGTGTGACAATTATTTTGACGAAAATAGTCGAAGAATTAGATATCATGTTCGACATAATAAAAGCTATCTACCTGTAGTTTATCTATTTAAACTCACCAATGTGTACTTGATTACGACCAACTAAGACATTTTTTAATCAATTATTTTTTGGTGTAGACGTTTGAAATTTGCATTTCCTTCGAACCGATTTCAAACTGAGCTTGACATGCATTGCCACAATAAATTCAATTACTTAATATTTTTTCTAATTTTTCTTATGAAAATAAAAAAACAATATAAATTAGATTTACAGGAAGTCAAGTGAAAATGTAAATATAATATAAAAAATTTCCATGGCGCGTTTAAAATATTCCTCAATAGATTCTTGAATTCAAAATTACAGGCTTGACAAATACGCAATTTAAGATCTTACGACATCAGTGACAGCCTTCAGGATGTAAAAAAAAACATCCCCATTCTCAAAAACTTGGTATTAAAATCAGTAATATGTTCAAAATATATATCTAATTATTTCAATGTCATGAAGATAGACTATTTCAAAAAAATACCTTAAAAATGTATGGTATTAATTCAAATACGATTGTTGGCAAGTTCTCCACATACCTTTTTATTTGATATCTCAGAAGTTCGCTTTGAACTGACCCATCAACCGTAAAACTGTTCCAAGATGTTGGAAGTCGATGTACGCCTTGAAATACTCGAATATAATGAAGGCCAAGTAGACTATTAATAAATTCTGTGGCGCTGTCTAGCAGGTGTCGGGTGCTGGCTGGGCTATTTCAGTGACCGCGAAAGGCAATATTCACTGGAACCCAAAGAGTATGGATGTATAAACCAGATTAAACCAGAACACATTATAACACTTATAGTAATATTACTAGAGTGCATACCATATATGCGTGAAAAACTTTGTAAGAATCTGCACAAATTTGCACAAATTATTAAGCTCAGTAGATCTCAGGGACTGGTCATAAAGTATTGGGGGGGGGGGGGGGGCAAAATTAGAATAGAATCAGTATTTTTTTTTATCTTGGCCCATTTAACAAATAGACATCAGTTTTTTTATGTGTCTGTCCTCTTATTGACAATAAATTGCGTCATCACATTGGTTAAAGTTTAACGTCAATAAGAGGACAGACACATAAAAAACTGATGTCTATTTGTTTTTTATAATAACAGAAACGATAAAAAATTCTCATTTTTAGCGATCAAAACAACCAACGGAAAGAGCGCTCGCTCGTTGACGTCAGCTTTATCTGTCTGTCCTCTTATTGATGATAAAAAATAACCAATCAGCGCGCTAGAAATTTGTAAGTTATTGTAAAATATAAAATGATGCTGAAAATGTGATGACCCAACCCCAGTTTAGAAGCAAAATTGCAGATGACCCACCCCTGAAAAAAGGATCCACTGGCCAGATTTACCTATATTTAATCTAAATGCCAAAAGAATTTTCTTGATTGCACACGTCTACCACTTCTTGTAACATTGACTGTTTCAGCTTCTTCTTTCTCTTTAACATCGTCTTCCTCACTATCAGTATAGTAATTCCTAATTCATGAGTAACAATGTCAGTTTCTTCGTTGCTATCCAAATCTTCAGTATCCTCATTAGTGTCCTCACATGAATTATCATCATCTTCAGTGTCCTCGCGTGAAGTACCATCTTCATGCTCTTCCTCTGTCGTAGTATTTAAAAACTGCATAGACAGCCAAGCATTTATTACTTGGACTTTCTCACTTTTGTACATTTTGCGCTTGAGCAAGTTGTGCTTTTTTAAAAAGAGGTCAAAGACTGCAACCCTCTGCTTCTTAAGCATTCAGCTTTCTTGTATGTCTTTCCAGTCATAGTCTTCGTATGCTTTAAGTTTCTCTGCTTTCTTATTTTTTTCTTTTCATTTGCCCTTTTAATTTTTTTTATTCGAAGGTACTATAGCTGTTTTACATACTTCCTAACCAGATCCACTGCAACTGCAAATTTCCTTGAGAAATTCTGATGATGACAATTATACAGTACTACTCTATTTTGTAATGGCCCACCCTTTTTAGTTGTCAAATTTTATCAACATCCCACCCTTTTGAAGGAGTTCAAAATTATGTGACCCAACCCCTGATTTTGCCCCACCCCCTATACTTTATGACCAGTCCCTCAGTAGACCGTAGACCTACAAAACTTTGCACTAATTTGTACAATTTTTTAAGTTAACTTTTTCACAGATATACGGTATGCACTCTGATACTAATAGAACATGAAAATACTAATGATACATCGTGTTCCCTTTTTTTTTTTTTTATAGTAATGATTATAACAATTTGTGATATTAGTTATTATGATCATTATGATAATAGTGATAAATGGTAAATGCAAACACGGTTATGCTAATCTAAATATTTAAATCTATTACAGTAACAATATAATAACTAGGGAAATTAGTTTTAAATATCATTATAGTAATTATAATGATAGAATGAAGGCATTTAACCCGTGAAATAAAAATTACTAGTCAACGTGTAATAGTCAAATAGATACAAAAGAAAATAATGGTATTGAGATCTACCAATGTGTATTAGTCTAATATCTGTTTCACGGGTTTAATGACTTGACTAATAGTATATGGAAACACGATTAAAAATCTAAATAAATTTTTAAATATTTTTCGAAGATCTGCTACGAAATGACACGCAGGTATATTTTGATTGATCCTTTCAAAATTATATCCTGTTCCCATGATTATAAGAATGCCTCATATAGAGGAGCGACAGTGGCAGCCATGATGAAGGACAATGTAAAACGTTTTTATGACAAGAGATTACATTTTGTTAATGGGAAATTTTCTCTCTTTTTTCACCTTTGTGGCTGCCTTGCCACCCCTTTATAAAAGACATAGTCAAGTTAGGCGTCTTCTAGATCTTTGATTGGGTTTATTGTCTTCCAGGTTTATCACTAATAATGGGTTAAAATTCGCCAAGAGGCAAAGAGTTTCCGGTTTGGAATTTGCAAAAAATCCTGAAGGCAGAATAAATGCATCTCGGTAACATTGTGCATGAATGATACTAAAAGGTGTTGACAAAAGGGAAAAAAGTCGCCATGCGAACCAAATCGTGAGAGATGAACAACGCTTGAGAGCTTAATAACTGACTAAAAAATTCTAAAAAATAGCAATTAAAAGGAAATGACTTTTACTAGCCTTTACATGGGGCATTTTTGGTTTCACAGTCAAACACAGCAAATCTATTTATATTGTCATTATCGCTCAAGCCATCCGGCCTAAGTGCCCTTGAACACTTGACACATAACCACGCGTAGCACAAATAAGCTATTTACTGCTCGACGGCAAATATAAACATACAAATGTTACAGAAAATGAGCACTGAAAATTAAGTTAGAATTTAATTTAAATGGTGAGAAATTCGATTTATAAATTCATTTTCATTTTTCATATTTTGATGATGATGATGATGCAAGATGATGATGCATGATGATGATGCATGATGATGATGATAATGATGATGTATGTATGTACAATAATATTAAACCTTCAAAATAATAATTATAAATTCGTAATAATAAGTTAGAATTTAATTTAAATGGTGAGAAATTCGATTTATAAATTTATTTTCATATTTTGATGATAATGATGATACATGATAATGATGATGATGCAGGATAATGATGCATGATGATGATGGTGATGATGCATGATGATGATGATGATGGTGATGATGCATGATGATGATGGTGATGATGCATGATGATGATGATGATGGTGATGATGCATGATGATGATGGTGATGATGATAATGATGATGTATGTATGTACAATAATATTAAACCTTCAAAATAATTATTATAAATTCGTAATATTTAAAGTATTTATAGCACCAGAACCTCAGCAGCAACAAAATAACAGATATGTTACTTTTTAACGAAGTTAATATTTAATGAAGTTGTTTTAATCATGTGGTTCTTGATGTTGCKTGCTACACTGAGGACTTACTGTGTCATTGGCACCAAACGACTGGATATCAAACGTTTGCGTGACTAGCATAAAACCCACCTTCTGCGTTACCAACAAGGCAAGGCGTTCGTATGTGTACTACAACACGAAAATTAATAATTATATTTTACCAAACAAAAATACCTGTAATTTTTTTTGATAAGACATGAATTTGTTGAAATTCTTAAATTGAACCTGAAATATCTTGTTTTATCATAAGGTATTGAAGAAATTATTTAATATAAATATGTGAACAATATGTAGAAGTTGATGATTTACAATTTTAATTTCAGTCAAAACGGTAAACTTACCCCCCTCTAAGTTCCATTAATGGTTTATTTAATCGAATATTGAACTTATTATTCTTTCTGAGAATACGAAGACTCAGGATTTGAAATAATAACCGATTCAAAACTTGAATTCTGATTGGATCAGTTATTCCATATAAGGAACACCATAATACAATCAGAATTCGAATTTTGAAGCCCCGTACACACTATGCCGGATAAATCTGAATCCGAATTTTTATTTATTCGGTTTGGCCTACCGTCCACACTAGTCCGGGCGAATCCGGAACAATTCTTCACCGAAAACGATTATTTTCGAATACGGTCTCCAGAGTGGAACAATTTGAAAACGCCGGCTAGTCATATTAGTGTGGACGGAGAACATTTCGTATCCGAATTTTTTCGGATACGTTGACGTCATGATTATCATGGGAACATGGCGGGAAGGCTAAAAATTCACCGCGGGCTTAATTTCAGCTTCGATGCACATACTCAGATGTGCAATGAAGCGTTTTTGCAGCCTCTGATCGGACTAGTGTGGACACGAAACATTTTATTCGTTTTCATGTGTGGACGGAAAACTTTTTTTTCGGTTTCAGTGTGAAAATTTCGGATTCAAATTTATCCGGCAAAGTGTGGCCTGAGTCTTCGTATTATCAGAAAAAATAATCAATTTAAATATTCGAAAAATAAAACCTTTAATCGAACCTTGAGCCATTTACTGTAATGAAATTAAAATTTAGAAAATGACATGAGTGTCATTCAAAAATATAAGACAAACATTATTTTGATTAAATTTTTTTTCTTATCCAAAACTTAATCTAAAATAAGTCAATAAAAAATATTTAAAAGGGGCATAGATTAAAGTGGCACTTGGATGAAAATCAATAAAAATTGGAAATGACTTGAAACTTGTTTAAACTTATCTATATGGCTCAGATAGTAGCCAAGCAACACGTTTCCTTCAGGGTCGAAAGTGGCGGGAAAAAATTATCAAATTTATTCAGCATATAAATTGTGAGTAAATGACGTCATTTACTCAACCCTATTGTACTTTTCTCTTTTAGCCCAAAATATCTCAACAGCGAGTGGCTCCCAGGCTAAAATTTTCACTGATCAGATTTCCATGATTATAATTGAGTCATATTATCCTCAAATACTTCAATTATTCGGACTTTCAAAAATCGGGTGTTTTCATCCAAGTGCCCCTTTAAATAACGATAATAAAAAGAAGAGTTATGACATGAAGCTAAATAATGATAACAGTGTTTATTGTCGCAAAATATACACCTAATTGCAAGAACGTTGTCATGTAAAAATAACAAACAACAAGTCGGAATTAATTGTTTTTGAAGCAAAACTGGTGTAATTCTTCGATTGCACGTTACGTCATCGTGGCCATGTTGGTGTCATTTGACAAAAGAATTCTCATTAGCATCCATTGTTAACGGCACCACAATGGCCATTATGTTTTTGTCTTTTAACTCTCTTGGGAATGCTTGTAATCCATCAATTATTTCAGTATTTTGAAGGTAGGTATACACTGACATTTTTGATATTACCCTGTTGGTATATACTGAAACGGTTATTTTCATCAATTTACTGAGGGGGATTTAAAATCAAAATTTGAAAAAGATATTTCTAACTAATTCCTATTTTCTATTCTGTTACTTTTTATTTTTATACTGACAACGTTTTAATATTATATTTTGAGTCGGTGTATTACCAAGATATTCAATATTTGGTGCCTTGGCGTGGGGGGGGAAGTAGTGGGGGAAAAAAGTATCGGAAAATTTTAGCGGCTAAGATTGGAAAATATAAGAGACTAGTACGAAAAAAATCACAGACCATTGAAAATACAGGCAATCGGCATAAAGGAAAGATGTTGTATAATCAGCACTATTTCACAACTTCTCTTGTTATCTGGTATTGCGATGTCTTGACGTTAATGCCTAGGTATTGGCGCTATTTCAATGGTATAGGAAAAGATAATTATACATGCTTTCTCGTTACAAACCATGGAATACCCCACTTGTATATAATATAGTTATACAATGCTTTCTCGTGACACACCATGGAATATCCCACTTGTCACTTGTATATAATAGTTATACAATGCTTTCTCATGACACGCTATGGAATATCCCACTTAAATATAATAGTTATACAATACTTTCTCGTGACACACCATGGAATATCCCACTTGTCACTTGTATATAATAGTTATACAATGTTTTCTAGTGACGCACCATGGGATATCCCACTTGTCACTTGTATATAATAGTTATACAATGCTTTCTCATGACACACCATGGAATATCCCAGTTGTCACTTGTATACAGTCAATTCAAAAAACGTTGTCGTCGACCGGCTCAAGCCTACGCGACAGGACCGAAAGAAATATGGGTAAAATTCACTGAAGCGGTTAAATATTCGTTCTGAATTAATTGTTCCCGCTAGTAGTAAAGATAATAATGGCGAGGAACAATTCAATCCGTCAAATGCATGTCTTCGGGTTTAGGGAAAGAAAGATAAAGTAGTTATGATTCAGTACACAATTCCGAAAATATGAAGGCATTAAAAAGACGTCTCCTTCAACACTTCCCGCTCGCCTACGAAGGTTCGTGCTGTAAACCAGGCATAACTAGTAARMTATAGTCAGATAAAATTATGGAGTCAACTCGGCTTCAACGATTACTACCCAGAGTTCCTTTCGGTCCAGTCGCGTAGGCTTGAGCTGGTCGACGACAACGTTTTTTGAATTGACTGTATAATATAGTTATACAATGCTTTCTCGTGACACACCATGGAATATCCCACTTTATTTTCCCTTAGTATATATTCTCGCCTGAAGCCTCCTTTGGAGAATAGGAAATACAAGTGAATCGTGAGATATTCTATGTTTTACAACATTGTGAATTATCTCGCTTTCTGATTGGTCTAAGCTAGAGTCGGGTGAAGCAGTAGGACATACCGATGAATTACGTCATCAAATCATAATGTTGTAGAGAGAGAGAGAGAGAGGTTTCTATAGGTGTTTTCACTTGAGCTGGATAAGAAAAGTAAAATATGCAACGACAGTACCAAACACCTGAAAAAATAATAAAAGAGGCATTGCGATGATTTGAAAACTTCCAGCAGACTAGTGAATTTTTGAGTTTTATCAATTTTTTAAAATTTACCATGAAGAGTTTGACATTTCCAGATTTTGGATTTTTGCCTCCCATCAATGAAAAGTTTAAATATCCAAGGTGTTATTATTTAGAGGGCTGGAACACTATATGATTTTTTAAGCAGGGACATGGAGAATATGTGAAAATATATATTGGTTGGAGGGGGTAGGGGAGCTCAGGAAAATTGAAGCAAAATACAACTCGTTTTGTACTAGCCCTTCTCCCCCCCAAAAAGATCGGTAATAGAGTTATCTCAGACTACTGCTTTAAAATACTTGACATCCATATGATGGGGTGGATGGTGAGTCTAGGGCCCCGTCCACACTATGCCGGATAAATTTGAATCCGAAATTTTATTTATTCGGTTAGGCCTACCGTCCACACTAGTCCGGGCGAATCCGGAACAATTCTTCACCGAAAACGAATTTTCGAAATGGAACCAAACAAATAAAAATTCGGATTTAAATTTATCCGGCATAGTGTGGACGGGGCCAAGAGTGATTTTCCTTAACCCGTGAAAAAATAGTACGCATACTAACTAGTAGTAGACTCTAAACCCATTGTTTTCTTTTGTTTTTTTTCTTTTTTTTTTAAGCAACTGGTACTAACTAAAAGTCATTTTTCTTTCACGGGTTAGATGAAATCACTCTGCAATATGTGTGTGTGTTGTTAATATTGACGTACAGTGATTTATTTATTCATTCATTCATTCATTCATTCATTCATTNTTTATTTATTCATTCATTCATTCATTCATTCATTCATTCATTCATTCATTCATTCATTCATTCATTCATTCATTCATTCATTTATTCATTTATTTATTTTATTCATATTTCACAAATTTTATAACATACAAATGGCTGTACAAAAAAAAAATAAAAAAAAATCTAAAGCTAAATAAATAAATAAGATAAATAATCACTTACAGTGATAATCATCCCCTTGTCTATGGTGGTCAAACCCCCGACAGTCAGCCCTGTACTGTTACTATTCAAGTTGGATATGAGAAGCATCATCTGAAAGTGTAAGAAAACAAGCATGCATGAAACTTCCCCTCGTGACCGCAGCAGTCACTAGAATAAATAGATCTTTTCAGCTTTGACATAATGTTTTCCAATTCCAGACCACGTGTCATTCCCTAGAGTGTTATTTCTTTTTCTATATCCTGATGTGGACGTGACAAGTCCATGACTGTAAATATTTTATTTTGCTGGATAAACATATTAAAAAAGTATTATTATTTCTTTGTTTAAAGTGCCTATCACCCTTCTGACAATATTCACAGTATTGATTCTACATGGGGTAAGATGTCGAATAACCTGGAAAAAAATCATAGTTTGAGTGCAGCTTCTTAAAATTATGAAGGTTTTTCCATGTCATATGCTAATGCTGTAACGTATGAGGAGGCATTTATAGTTATTTGTTGTTCCTTGTCATTCGAAACACCGGCTTCTATGTGAAAAATAGCTTGCAATAATTTCTATAAGAGCAATGGGCAAAACAATGACGTATTTCAAATTACCGCTGTAACTGATTACAGACTCATTTACTCAGGCTTAGCCTCGAACCAGCGTCCAGATATTCATAAATACCAACGGTAAAGTAAAAAATGCACGGCTTTAATAGTGAATATTCTACTCAAAATCGAGGCTAAACCTGAGCTACAGAGAACTCGAAACTGGAGTATTGCCAAAAAAAAATAATTCTTTGTCTGATTTGCATTGGGTAGATATGCTGCAAGTGTCAATAGATTATAACTTTACCTCTAGCTCGCTTTCTCTGTCAAGATCATTAGCATTGATGTCATAAATGACTTCAGACAAACTGTTTGTCTACAACACAAGTGAGATATAAACTATTAGTTGAATGAGTACAACACGCTACCGGCTATACATCGAAAGAAACGATAAGAAAAATTAACTGAGCAACGAAACAGTATCATGTCCTCATTTTTTGCTTATTTGTCAGCGTTTTATTTTTTTATTCGTTTTACTGTAAGGGGGCGGTTGTCCTGTTACCGCCTCCTGTCACATGCTCGTCTTTTCTGTCCCTTTTGTGCTGTACTATCGAAATTTCAGCTTCTGTGACGTGTATCATTTATTCATTTATCAATAATCAGATGTAAGAAATCTTACCTTGTGGCTAACAAGAGCACCAGAGACAGAGACTAGAAAGAGGATAATAACATTGCTTATGATCCAGAATATGAACGCCACACGTTTGATTGTTGACGATTCCTCGAAGGTAATGATGCAGACGTTCAATGAAACACAGGTGATCGGTATATAGATGGCATAGTAGACTAAACAGGAGGGCGACAACGTGTCATCCAAAGCGGAGACCACGTGACAGAGCTGAACGTGTTCTTTTCGAAGTGCTGCAAAGTTGAGACTCTTTTTCAAAGAGATAGCAGCAGATGTCCTCTTGAAGACGTCATCAAATCGCTTAGCAACGAGGACACACAAGGCTACATAGGCTGCTGTAGAAAACAACCAAACTCCGGACAAGAACAAATTAATTGACAAATATATGTAGGTTATGATGAGAAAATTTTCATACCTCTTGCCAACCAAGATCTCTCGAAATTCATTTCGTCCCGTCGTTTCATCGGCTGAGAAAATCAGACCGAAAGAAACTATGAAGGTGTTGGTGATATATGCAAGCCAGGCCACAAGTACTATCGCTTTAATCTGACGTGCGGTGCTGGACATGTCATTTGCCTTTACCGAAACTAACTCTTTAAGGAATTTACCAAATTTGGACATCTTTTTAATTGTTGTACAACTTGCACGGAAGAACACAAGTTGTTGACTTGCGCACAGCGTCATCCATGCAACGGGAACTGAGGTCTGCATTATATCTAAGAAATTCTTGGCATCAAAGAAATTCATGAATGAGACTATCACTTGGTAACACATCGCTACCGATATGGCGATACAATAGCATTTTCCCAGGTTACACTTCGAGCTCTGCATTGGTTGTCTTCTGTTATCYACCTCGTTTCCTGCTTCAATATCATTGGAATCAGTAGGGGTGTTATTTTCAGGCTCAATGGAGTTAAATTTCGAAGAAAGACCTTGAAATGCTCCATCATATGCAAGACCAAAACATCTTAGGGAGAAGTGCAATGGCTTAAGAATTATCTTAATCTTATCCAGTTTAAACATGTTTTCTTCGCGGGCTTTATTCTCCGTGCTCCCAAGATCTTCAACATCATCGACATCGAGTTCAGTATCATTGGCTATTCCTATGCTAGGCGGTGTTGTTATGTTTGAAGACTTCATCGTTTGAATATATTATCCTATAAAGAAATGGTTCACATGGTAAAAGAGTAAAGAGGAAACGAATAAAAAGGGAAGTAAACTAACGAACGATTGAACGAACGAACAAACGAACGAATGAACGAACGAACAAAGGAACGAACGAACGAACGAACGAACGAACGAACGAACGAACGAACGAACGAACGAACGAACGAACGAACGAACGAACGAGAGAACGAACGAGTGAACGAACGAACGAAACATCCAAGACACTATTATCCACAAT
>NW_022258174.1:25109-35829 GCF_009602425.1 Actinia tenebrosa
TTTATTATTTGGGATCAATGCCCCCCCAGCTCCTAGGTCCTCGCTACGCCCCTGAGTACGAATAGATGCGGAGTATTCTTTAGAGGCAATTCGCCTCCTGTCAGATGTTACACTCGTTTTCATGCTTCAGTTTACAACGTACTGCGGCACGACTATTCGAGTAGATTCTGACTAACTACTGGACTGACTGAATGGTTATTGTATCGTAAGGCAATTTTGTATCATGACTATTCCTTTGTGTTTGCTTTATTTTTAACATCGCTATTTCTATTCAACATTTAAAAAAAGAACACCTAGAATTCCGTCATTTTGAAAAATAAGGCTATACTGAATACGACTTCTGTAAAATCGATCTCTGACCAAAATATGACGAAGTTTGTCTTCATACAGCAGGGGGAATCGTTTCGGAATTAAAAGGCGACTTCAATGAACCATTAAGTTTGAGTTCARCTAAATCGTTCCTAGACGGAGCACTAAACCTAAGCGTCTTACTTCTTTTTTAATCAAATTGAAACAAAGTTTTTTGTGTTGTTTTCATTTTAGACATTCTTTTCTGCTTGTCGGAAATTTTTATTCAAGACTTTTATTTGATAACACTGACCATGGTGGTGAACATACGATCTGCATCGGTGCGACGTACGAATATATGAAGAGAAAACTAGTACAAGTCAATGCGATGGCTGGCCCTTAGTCAGTGCACTATAATTATATTTCACCTAAAACATCGTATTTAACCTTTATTAAAACGTTTTTAGAATTGAAARTTACCCATAATGCACACAATGTATCCATGTATCGATATTCATCTTATCTACAGAATTTTTGCAAAGCGTATATAAGAACACCAACACTATATAACTTTATATATATATATATATATCGTATGGACATTATTCGTAGGAAAACGGTCTTTCCTGTTGGCGTTCTTCTTTCTTGACGGCAAGATGATTAAGCACCCATTGTGAGGCTTGGTTAGTTGTTMGTAATAAAACGGCTCACGTCCTTTGTTCGTCACGGTTGAGTCCAATTTTGGCAATTGATTGATGATTACCGCTATTTTTTAACTTCATGTGTACTTAAAACCTTATAATTAATCAAATATCGTGTCAACTAAGTAAACTTGAAGGGTTGTTTATTATATACTACACGTTTATCAACAAATAGTAAAAATAGAGATGATGGATGGACTGTTGAAAAAAACGTTTATTTGATGCCTATTTTAGCAAGTTATGTCCCCACGACAATTACTATGTCACCGCAAACTACTTCCGCGTACCATCAAGTCTAGTGTCCTCTACAAACCATCCGTAACAACAAAAGTACGCGGTCGCTCAGTTATCTGATGGTTTTTTTTTTTTTTTAATATTTTTCGCCTTGAGGGGAGGTAAGAATATGAGAAAATTTAAACAGTTAATTGCGAAGCGCCCAAAATTAGTACCGATTAAGTGACCAAGTGTGTTCAGTTTGCAGGTGGCTTTTAGTTCTTTAAATTTATCCAAATGGCTTTTAAAGGAATTTAAAATAAAGTAAAAGTAGCTTCCGGAGTATTGAATTCTATAATTTCATTTCTTTTTCTCTCGCTAAATCGCCTATTCCTGCGATATTTAAAAAAAAATTTAATCTCTTAATCCATCTTGACGATTCCACTACAAAATATTTTCCTCTTATTTGGTAGGCTAAGCACTCACAAAAATCAGTTAATTCGGACATGAACATTCTGTTATCTAGAAAAGTCGATATCTTGTATTCCGCAGATGAAAGAAGAGTCTATAGAGAACTAGCTAGAGTTAGAAGAGTTCTAGTTCTACACCGGGATTTCATCATAAAAGCGAATTCATTGTACGCACGAGTCAATTATTGAATATTAGTATATATAGCCCATGAATGTGAATACAGTTAAAAGCATTCCAAAAATATAAACGATATTCAATGTCATGAAGATACGTCTTAAATGGGAAAACAGAAAGGGAGACGTCTTCAGCAAGTCATTTGGCTTCTACAGAGGCATATATGACAGTGCAAAGCTCAGTTTATGTCTTGTGAGCAGCTTAATTCTAAGATTGATTTCAAGTCGCACCGACTTCAAGAGCCATAAATTTGCCTTTGTCTTTACAGTGGTTCATTAATTCGTTTTGTTTTTTTATATTTTTCTGTTCTCTTCGATCGGTCGCTGATGGAGATAGTAGAGAGTTTTAGATTGCCTTTTTTTCTCCCCACAAACGGCAAACGTGACCACGTTTTCATCGTTTTCCTATATTTTAATTTACCTCTTGCAAACTTTCATATCACAAATGAATATTCTTTTGTTTTTCTACAGCACCGATTTTTTTGCGATTCCTTTTCACTTATTTAAGAGAATTTTTCACTGATCAACTGACGTTACACTTTTGCAGTGAACGTCAATCTAAAACTCTCTAGTTGTTAAACGATATCGGATCAGCTAATGTTTTTTTTACAGAATAATACATCGTTTAATGGTTATATTTCTATGACGTTTGTTAAGATACATTTCATTTAAGTCAAGATTTTGAATATATTTTTTCACTAGTATCTTAGACTAATCCAGTACCGCTCGAAAGGTGGATTTTCATTGCTCCCTAAGTACAGTACCGCTTTTGTAAAGTTAGGTTTAGTGCTATTGTTTGGATGACCAATCTATTGTTTTTTAATCCAATCATGTAACTCGTTCCGAGCGGTACGAGCTGGCTCGTATCTTAAACCTTCTTTACTCGTTTCATTTCAAGTTGCTACATGATAAACCTAGTAAGCTTAATGCCCCCATAGTTATTGGGGCAATAGGCCTCATAAATCGGTGTCTAGATAGAAATGTCAAACAACTACCAGGAAACATAGAAATCGCAACATTGAAAAAAAAAAATTTGCACTACTAGCCAACGCTTCGTGCGAGCCAAGCCGGTTGCGATCGTACGGATTGTGAGCTACGTTTGCGAGCTATTAGCATACGTCATGAATGCGAAAAATCGCGTACTTTTTAAAGGAGATGCCTGGAGTTCCTTCTTCTCTCTATGCATACTTTCTGTTATAGTTCTCCAAGCTCTTTGTAGCAGTACTTCTGATTTAGCTTTAAGGCTATAAAGTGATCGGCTGAATAATGAAAAGAACTTTTGGAAGGCTGTTACGACTTATTTTGATAGAAAGTTCATGCTAGCAAGTTCAGACTAGCGAATGGAGCAAATTTCTAGGGGAACCCTTTTTTAGCTACTGAATCGACTCTATGTTTTTTGGTTGTTTGTTTGATTGTTTTGATGTTGTTGTTGTTGTTGATGCTGTTGTTGTTTGTTGTTTGTTGTTTTTATTTTTAAATCTTGAATGGGATTTTTCTTTTTGTGAAAAATAAGCAGAGACAAATAAAAATAAAGAATCATGCAATGCAATCAGTCACAAAGTTGTACAAACATTTCCATAGTTTATCGACTTGATATAACTTTATTTACGGCTGTTTTTAATTTTTWATTTCTATAGTTTACTACTTGGGATTTTGACCTTCATTTAAGAGAGTCAACAATGTAAAAACAATGCTCATAACGGCTAGGATAGCGTTGAATGTATATTATCTCATTCATTTCTTAAAATAAGGATCCATTATTTAAAAGTCTTCCGTAAAAAATGTCATTATTCATTAATTATTATCAATATCATCATTATTAATTATTATTTATTGTAATGTTAAATTTTTCGGAACTTTCGGGTGGCTCGCATGAATCGATGGCTCGCTGGCTCACATGTTTACTTTCTCTAAGGAGTGGGTCAGGTGGGTACTTAGAGAGGCATGTTATAAGCAAAACAAAAGTGACATATATATAAAGTACATATATACATAAATCTGGATAGTGCTCGATGCATTAAGTTGCAGAGCGTAATCAATTGTAGTTAGATAGATTAAATACGAGACATCACCGCTCTAGCTGTTACTCCAAGTTTCACGCTTACGCGATCATCAGACAGGTTTCAAAGAAGAATATTATATTTAGGGGTTAGAGAATGATGTGAGTGTTTTGTTTACAAAATACACGCACCAGTTGACTGTAGAATCAACGAGAAATTTCCCAATACTGCACTAGGTGGAGCGATTGGTTAAAATCGATCACATGATTTGTTTAGTCTGGCCACAATCCATAATATACGTCTATGGTATGTAACAATTTATTAATTTGAGGATAAAAATACCTTAAATATGATCGGAAATCAATAAACTCAAGCACAAAAGGAATAATTGGAGTGTGTTGATTTTCAAGGTAAAACAATGAAATTTTGGGTCTTTTGAACCGTTTCGAATACTCCCATTTCGAGTTCGCCTTTACTCAGTCTTAGGCCCCGTCCACACTATGCCGGATAAATTTGAATCAGCAAATTTGTTTATCCGGTTAGGCCTTCCGTCCACACTRGTCCGGGCGAATCCGGAACAATTCGCCACCAAAAACGGAACTTTTCGAATACGGTCTCCAGAGTAAAACAATTTTTATCCGGCTAAAAAGATCCGGCTAAAGCGTAACAGTGTGGACGCAAAACAATTTACGTAAACGGAACTTTTTCTATTGTTTTCGGTTACGTTGTCATGGAACAGTTCTGCTCTAGTGATCGTCATCGAAAAATATATGCTTTTGGTTGGATTTTTTTAAATTTATCGACTTGAAGTTGTTTTTCTGATTCTAAATGAAATCTTACTTATGCTTAGATGTCATTTTGTTCAGTTCTTGTAACAAAAGAGTGGCTACATCTTTGTAAACGCTACGGTAATCGCTAAACTTTGATATCTAACTCACAAGAGATTTATCCTATTGCCTTTTTATGTAAAGTTCTCTTTATTTCGACTGTGTTTATGAATTTTTCGGGCGGTTATAGGCTTGATATGATCCCTAAACCAGACGAGGCACATACGGAAAGGTGTTTTTTGAAGATTTATGCGGCTAAGATCATATTAGCGTGGACGCAAAACATTTCATTCGTTTTCACACCAATTTATACTTATTTCAGTAAAGTTAGTCACCAAAAACCTAGAAAGCTGAGATCACTAAGGATCATGGAAAACAATTCATATCAAACAAGTAAAGCTTTTTTGATACAGACTGCAGCTTGAGGATGCTCAGGAGAGGTGAGACTATAACTGGTAAAATATGTGCAAGTCCATAAACTGTTATCAAGCGGTTGAAACATGTAAAATGTATCTACCCATAATCCTTGTCGGCCTCAGCYTTATAGCTTTTCASGTGACTAACTTTATTGAAATAAGTGTATCCGGATAAAAATTTATCCTACATAGCGTGGACGGGGCCTTAGCCTCAATTGTGTACAAATGTGTTTTCTTTCATTTAAAGGTCTATTGTATAGTAAGGAATATACGCACTACGAAACAATACGAGTTGATTGAAATGCCACGGGCTATGGTTAGATAGCTGAATATTATAACACATAACTGAGACTAAGACTGAGCAAAGAAAACTCGAAACTGGAGTATTCCGAAAACACAGCTTTGTCTTGGACGTAGTTGTGCCGTGTGTGTAGATAAGTAAAGGATGATTATTTTCTTTAAATGAAGTGCAAATAATTAATCCGTGAAACACTAATTACAAAATAGTACAAAATAGTGCTAATTAAACAATAGAAAACAATAGAATTTGCATGAAATTGTGCTATTTAATAGTACTAAAGTTTCACGGTTATATCGTTTGCACTCTACTAAATGAAACKTTTTGTAAATTTATTTACTTTCAGTTTTTGCTATGTATTTAACTAAGTTTGGGGGCTGTAGGGCTCAACAGTGTTTAGATATGAAATTAGTAAGGGCAACCATATAACGTTCTCAAAAGTGCATGTTAAAGGAGGATGMTGTAAGCTGTAAACCATCTTCAGGGACAAGCCCTACTGATCAGTA
This sequence comes from Actinia tenebrosa, assembly GCF_009602425.1. Next base: position 31,003 of record NW_022258174.1, read on the forward strand.
CAATCCGGCAGTGTGGCTCATTCCTGAAGATTCCTTAATTAAACCGAAAACCATYATTTGAAGATAGATGTATTGTAATCTAGTAATTTTTTCTACTGCAAAAAGTAATTACAACAAAAATTCAGTTTGAAAATTCAGTTTGAAAAAAAGATTGACGTTTACTGAACAAGGCTCTCTGCATAAGCCGCYGACACTTACTAAAGGTGCACCCTGAGATAGTCCGCTGACAAAATGGGCCTTTTTCACGCGGCAGCCATGTTGGTTGGAACAATAGATTCTACCACGCGTAGCCTCGCATACAAGAGCTTGAATATAAATTAATGCAGGTTAAACAAAGGTTTTTATTTTCATGAGAATAATTATGGCCGCAGTGTGATAAAGGCCCATAGTGTATGTTCAGCAGGGTTGAGAATGACTAAAGCACCTAGGGGAAATATTTTACTTTTTGCAATGGAAAATATTTTTGCATCGTCGTCTCCCAGCTCATACAACTAATAAATTAGTTGAAAAACTCTTGGCTTTCATCTTCATCGTCAAAAAACATTGCATTTCCATGGCTTAAATAAAACAAAACTCTTGGACAGAAAGAGCAACTTAAACTAAACATCTCAGCCTGATTTCTAGTTAAAAAAGTTTTAAATACAAAGATACAAGCGTTTGACTTTCCTTCAACATAAATTTCAGTATACACTTTTTTCAATTTGTCCCTTTTTATGAAGCTTAATAATTGTCAAACTGGAGTTAATAAATACGCATGTTGGAGTCAATGTGTACGAAGGCTCGACTATTCATGTAGCTGGAGACTACAGAAAGTATTTGATGAATAAATAAATAAAGGTAACCAAAAGAGAGCAGGACCAAAATAAGAAAGAAAAAAAAAAGGAGATGAATGAGCGGACCTTAAGCTTTTATGGGCGGGGTGCATGTTCACCCTGTGCTCCCCCCTAGTTACGGCCCTGGGCCGGGTTGTTCAAAGCTGGATTAGCGCTAATCCAGGATTAACTCTATAGGTCTTATTAAGAGTTAACCAAGGATTAGCATTAATCGGGCTTTGAACAACTGGGCCCTGGTGTCTACGACCATTACATATATATTTTAACCTAGCCTTATTCGATATCACCTCTTGTAAGGCCAAGTAAAAAAAATRCATGTTTATCGTCTGGATTTCTAAAAGAAGAGCGCGGGCGGGCAGGATTTTTTAATGATTTAAACCCAAACAAAAGTCATGTTTTTACCGAATTTCTCCTCGTACCAAATTGAGGAAGACTGGGTTTGAAACGAAAGTAGCGCCTGTTACTTTTTTTCGTTTCGGTTTTTCATCGGCCCGGCGGGGACGATAAACATGTAATTTTTTTACTTGGCCTAACCAAGGTGGAAATTTCATATAACCTGAATTTTAGGTAGGGGTGGCCTGGAACCGAGGCTGTTGCTATGGCAACTTATCTCTATAGCTTCTTTTGAATTCGAAGAATAGCTAGAGAACTGTGATACTAGCATTTTAATTGAAATTGGGCTGAGATATAGCTTATCATAATCTTAGGCTGTTGAGTTATTAAGAATATGACGTCATCAAGAAAAATGGCCGCCATTTTTAAAACTGCAATATCTTTTGAAGGAAAAAAGATATCTGGAAAAAGAAAGCTGCAGATTACTTCTATATCAAATGTATTTCGATCCATGCWAAAAAAGAGCAATCAGAAATTTGATCGTAGTGGCACTTTAAATGTATGGGTAATGTTTATAGTGCAACCACATCAATTCTGAACTGATAACAATAATCATCAAGATAAAGTCAGGTTACCCTTTATCTACTAATTAACTTAAAAACGTATTATTTTAAACGAAATGAACGATCATCACACTACATATATTGCGAGGAGAAAGATATAGTTGTTATAGTGCTTTCATTATAACTGAACGGTGCACAGAAACAGCTGGTTTATTCGTTTTATTATATAGTTACAAAAGGAAAGATGGTCGCAGGATATAGCGGAAATTCGCGAGCGCGGATGGCGTCAGCACTGCACTCTATTCGCTAATAAAGCACAGTTTTCAATCAATCAGCGCGAGCGTAATATCCTAACTATATAATAAAAATAAATTAACAGATCCGTTGCATCACTACCAATATGTTCCTTGTTTCGACAAACCCCTTGAATTATTAATCATTACAACTTTTACTTTCAAAGCAGCATACATCAAAGGAAGTAGCTTCATTATAGAAACAATTTGTTTCTAATGGATAATATAAGGAATACATTCTGAGAACACAATTCATAGCCCTTACTAAATAGATCTGGTTGTTTTCTTCAAAATGTAATCATAGCTTGCAACTTTGCAATGATGCTACCCTGCGAGCAGAGGCTATTTTTCTCCCTCTCCGTAGGTCTGAGCGGCAGGCAATGATGTCAGATTCTAAATCTATCTCATTTATGTCCGGCAACGAAGCCTTTTTTTTMAAAGCATTTATTCCATTAATGCTCGTGCTCATTCCTCATGTCCACAAATATTTTAGTTTGTATAATTGGAAAAGGGGAAAAAATGGTAATTGAAGAAACGTCTAAAGTCTCGAATGTTAAGGGAAAGTCAGCCTGATGCTAACGTTTACATCTCCACCGACCAAACAGACCAGAGGAGGCATTGGGACTCCTAGTGACAGTCCCATCCGGTTTTCATTTCGCAGTGACAAAACATCAATGAAATTTGAAATAAATAACACGACATGAACATAGTGATATTAAAAACATCTTTACAATGATATTGTAATACAGTAGCCCCCCTTAATAAACTCGTGGATACACGAATCGTAGAAACGAGTTATTGCCAATCAGGGGTCTGAATATGCAAATGTGTCACTCACTCACCTACTTACTCACTAAGATGTTAGCAGATCGATATTCAAAAACGATTGCCAATTGTATTACATTGTCGGTTTACGAACATTGCACTTTTTTACTTTAAAATATCAGACTGATTTACATACACATACATATCAGACTGACAAGAAAAATCGTTTCGCTATTTTCGTTTAATCCCTTGCTTCTAAAGATCTCCAGTGCTCGTTGCGGAGAAAAATTCAGAAAATTAATTTTAATTTTCACAACTAAAATCGAAGAAATCGAAAACCGCGGGCAATTCGAAAAAAAATTTTTTTTTCCAATTATGCTGGAACTTTAATTCGATAAGTAGAGTGACGATCGCAGAACGCCGCCCACAAAAGAGATTCTTGTACTCCAATCTCTTGAAATGGGGGATACTATTTACAAGGGAAAGATTTGGTTCTAATTATAGCATATGTAACAAGGGATGTATTACTATCCCCCGAGGGAAATAGTTGGCGCATTACAGACTCCCTAAATATTCCAAATTATTACCTTTTTTCGTGATCAATAACACTAGGGGCTGCAGGTGCAGTAATATTAACTTCCTGTCTCTTAAGTCATATTATCATTCTTATAGCTGCAGGGTCCCCTACTTCGACTAGTTATTTAGATGTCATAATATGGCGGCTAGATAATACCTCATCATYGAAAACCCTGCCTCGGAAAATATCAAAATGAAATTCTGAAAGTCTAAGTAATCATTTCGATCAAGCATGTGACTTAGTATCTTAGTAGAGGACAATGTGAACTTTACAATATTTCTGTGTCTCATTCAGTTACTAACTTAAAATATTACCAAACCGGCTGTCTGCGGGAAATTTTTTAAAAAATTGACTATTAAAATAGTAAGATATCTTAGCAACATGAGAAAATATTGTAGCCAATTACATCATCAAAAAATAAAATAATGCTACGAATCAGCTAAAGGGGAGCAGATACTTAGTGGGAGCCGGTCGTTGATAAAAGTGGATAAAGGTATATCCCCTAATAAATTGAAACATTCACAATTATCAATAAATATTAGGAATAACAATAATTGATGTCTTTTTTTAAATAGAAATAATTGACAAATTCATATATAAGAAACTTTAGCATGTTTGGTATACGACACACTCTATTTCCCGTGTATTGCGAACATTTTTTGAATGCAATTAAAGAGCGATAATACTCGGTCTGTGAATTTTTGAAACAGTTTTTATTTGCTGATGTCAGCGAGAGGAAATTTTCTCCTTTTCCTTTATGCGGCTTACGTCAGTGGTTTGAGTTAGTGACTTTCAAGTTTGCTCGTTTGCAATAAACACGCTTGTTTTTCATGCACTCTTTCTCAGTATTTTTATTTTTTCTCAGTTTTTCAGGACTTTCATTCGTTAAATTCATTCGGCGGTAATACACAACTTGCAGCCCTATAATCGCCGTTCTGCGCATGCGTCAGTCAACATATGTATATTAGGCAAGCTGTTATCAAACCTCAATGTGTTTCATTAGAAAAAGATGACTTTACATGAAACGACAAGTAGAAATTGAATTGTCCAAAAACTGTGACATCTAAAGTCCAATAATAATAATAAAGTAAGCATCCCTAGTGTTAGATATCACTATTTGTCAGGGCTTTGCCAACATAATATCAATGGGGTATTTTTCTCTTCTCTTCTCTTCTCTTCTTTTCTTTTCAGTTTGGCAGGCGGGGTTGTAGTTTTTATTTGCTTATATAAATGCTTTCGTATAAAAACGGTTTTCGTTACAAGATTGTAAACAGCTGACGAAGCTATATGATAAAAATTAACCCAATTTGTAACCAGTCCACTCTATGGTCTCGACGTCTCGCTTTAGAAAAAAGGACTTTGTATATATGTAACATTATTTTATTATGGAGTGAATGTAACTGCGCGGGCTGTTGGACTCGCTATGGGTGGCGGGTGCTGTTCAGATGAGGTGAATGCCTATT
>NW_022258174.1:40991-51949 GCF_009602425.1 Actinia tenebrosa
AGTCAGTCAGTCAGTCAGTCAATCAATCAATCAATCAACAGTCAGTTAGTCAGTCAGTCAGTCAATCAATCAATCAATTAAATGTAGCGTGTTTATATCCAATGTATTCGTATAGTTATAAGAAGTATGGGATGTAATGATAGGCAATGTTATTTAGTGATGAAGGAGATCGATGTGGTAGTGGTATACCCAATGCCAGAAGGGAAGTCACCAAAACTTCTTCGATTGCACGTTACGTTATAGCGGCCTCCTGAAGGAGAGTTGGTACCATTTAACAAAAGATTTCTCATAGCATCCATTGTTAACGGCACCAAAATGGCCGCCATGTTTAGTCTTTTGAGTCTTTGGAATGCTAATTACTAATTATCCATCTCTCTTTTTCACTTCAATGAGTGAAATTTGTGACCAGGATAAATGTTTGTATGCTGCTAAACCAAATAATACTACAGGACAAATTGGCTTCATCGGCGACTCAAGGAACCTCCTTTATCGCACAGCGGCCATGTTTATGACATCTTCCGCATATGTAATGTGGTCTAGATTCTGTACAAACAGCACCATACAAGGCATGATGAASAAACGATTTGTACGGAAGCTAGACCACAATGGAAATGGTCTATACACGTTATCTTATGCATTTATTTTTCGTGTAATAATGACTTTCATAATGATAATAATTTCAAGAGGATTTTTAACAACTTTAAGAATTCTTTATCAATATGGAAAATAAGGTCCTTAACTGTGTACGGAAAAATCCAAGTACTCCGTTCAACTTGCGCTTCCTAAGGTCGTTATACGTTTGTTCAAAAATTAATGTCTAAAGACTTTATTCAGATAGTTCAAAACACTATCAAAGATTTTATCAGTATGGAAAGGGGAAAAAATATAAATTGTTAATTACTCAGTCGTTGGAATAAAACTACCTGATTTTGAACTATGCCTCAAGATTGATCGAGTAAAAGGGGCCGCTATGTTTGCGATAACTAAAGAAACTACCTGGGAAGGTTTATTATCAACATATCTATCTTTTATCTATCTACAAATAAATCCTAATAAGATGGTTGCATGATGGCGTCATTGACCTTTACTACCAGACTCCCTTGCACACTTTCTTTCGTTCAGTTAATTAGCACCAATTGTCTTATTATTCTCATGAGGGAATACAAATTTAATTAAGAATGAAAATTCGCAAAGCATCTTGGAAGTGGGAGTCAAATTAGGTGACACCGCCTATAAAGAACGCATGCAAACTCTCCATCTGCTTCCCTTGTGCTACGACAGGGAGCTCAAAGACTTGATATTCTTTCATTAAGAACTTTTTATGGACATATTGACTTTAACATTAGTGACTTTGTCGTCTTTAGTAAGCATAGTAATATACGTAACTGTCTTAATCTTAGATTGATGCTCAAGGTTCCTTTCTGTAACTCTAATACTTTTCAGGTCTCATATTTTAATCGCATCGTTAAAATTTGGAATTCCATTTGTAAATCTTCTCCTTGTACATTTTTTTCTAGTATAGCTACTTTCAAAACCGCATTTCAGTACGTTACTTTTCTTTACTTGATTCTGTTTTTGATATAGATATTGTCTTGYACCTGGTCTGCTTTTCGAGAATGTCCCTGTCATAGAGGTTAACCTCTTAAAGTGCACTAGTTTTATCTTAATGAACGTATTTTTCCATTCTTATTTTTTATTTTTACGTACAATGTTATATTTTTTGTGTATTTTTACGTTTAATTATTTCAACATTTCAGGTGGTCACCTCGCATGGGTCTCGTGTCCCATTCGTGACTTTCCTTTCTGGGTAACTATTAGTTTTTTTTTTATTCAACACATTGTAATATTAGTTTCCCAATAAAGCTGTTGAAAAAAAAATGACGTGATCATGCAAACGTCCTAACGATTGGGGAAAAAATCCATAAAATTTCAATCCCCTTTTTCAGAAAAACATTTTACAAGTTGGTCAGAGATAGCGACAGGTAACATTAATAATAACCCTCATTTGGCTATCGATCAGTATCTTTGGAATAATAAATATTAAAAAATTGGGAATGTTTCCGTATACTATAAAATGTTTGCAGSTCTCAACATCAACAAGGTAATAGACCTTAGTGATGAAAATCATGAATATGGATGGTTATGCTAAACAAATCAGTGGGTCTACAAAATAAAGCCTTTCTACGGAGGAAAAAACGTTTAAAAAGAGAAGAAAAATATAGATGCAAAATAGACAATTAACAAAGTTTTTTGAATCTGGACAAAAAAGCTAAACGAGAGAAAAGGTTACAACAAACCAGATATATGAATGGTTTATATCAGTCACTCAAACACTTAGACCGCCGTCATCCCAAATGAATGGGAACAATTGCACGAATCAATTTAATTGTTAGAAAAAAATCACTCTTCCGGTCTCTATCAGGTTTAATAGTAATCTTGGTATAGAAGACAGTCTTATCATAAATTATAAATAATTAAAGGTCATTGCGCATTAGCAGCCATTGTTAATATGGGAGACTGAGAGAACTGATTTTCGGGAGAGGAACTAGAGAGATGTGTTGAACGAAAAACTAGAAGGATAAATTTCGCTACGAATCTTCTGAATAATAAAACGATAATTGATTCCAAATCTGCAAAATAATCCGAATGTGACAATGGCGCAGTTATTTGCCCATACAAATGCATGACGTTTTGCTAAACTTCCCTTAATAATTGCTTAGTATTCCACCCTTTTTCAGATTGGATTGCTCATTTCAGTTTCTTAGAGTAGGCGTAGCGCAGTTGATTAGTGTGCGGCCTCTGGAGGTCCACTGTTTGATCCTCAGGATCTCCACATCTGATTCGACTTCTCTCTAATTTGTGTTGCTTCAGCTTGGAATGCTCTTAGTAAATCAGAGCACTGATGGAGAGAGGGGATACATTGAGTCCCGTCTTCCTGGGATACCAGCCTCGTAACTGAACGCACTACAAACGTTAAATTATATAGTTACTTTACTTCTTAACTTTCTACTTCAAACAAGGTCATGAGTTGCAGCCCCTGACTTATGATATAAAACTTCGTTATGGTAGAGGATGATAGATGATATTGTGGATATAACGAATCGTGGTTGAGGATACTATGAAAAACAATTCCAATTTGGCATTAAGAAGCACCGGGTAGTTGAGTGTTGTATGTTGTAATGTAGTGGTATAGTGCATGTGGAGGGAACCTCACGGAAGAGCCCGTAGGGGGAGTGGTGGTTGTAAAATATGTATATGTATGTAATGTTACTTGACGTGTTCTTGTTGATAACTAATGGTCGTATCACCTGTGCGCATATAGATCAATTTCCTTAGTGATCTGATCGTCAACCGAACGGGCTGGAAAGACTGAGATGTGAGTGATCTAAAATTGTCGAATGAGCGTGACAACTCGAAAGAACGGCACACTAAACTACTTAGTGCCTCAAGAGCTTCATTTCAACAATGGTATCAGTTGGCGAATATATATTCTTCAGTGCCAAACTATACTCAGGGATGTGGTTAATTGCGTTTATCAATTCCCTATTCAATATACTATACGAAAGATAGATAAATAATACCAATATGCAAGTAAACAAGTATAACCAGTTTAATCGTATTTTCCCTGGCCCAGGCCAGCACGTACCTAGAGACCATGAAATCCTATAGACGTAATCCACTGTTTTCCCGTTTCAGACCAAGTGTCATTCCATGGAGTATTATTTCTTTGTTTAATGGTTGCACGTAAGAAGACACATTAATATAAATACAACTCAAACAAAGAATCTTCTTCTCAAGGGATTGAACAGGAGGGAGAAGATGTCTCTAGGCAAATGGCTGGAACAGTGTTGTTTCCATTCGTGACGTCACGTTCTCCCTGGCAATTTTGAAAACCTTCAAATTGCACTCGAGGATTGATATAAGGTTTGAGAGAACAACAAATCAAACAAATGACACATTCTTAAAGCCACGTATCATTTAATCAAATGTTCTAGTGCGAATTAACAATTCTCTTTCTTTTGCGAAAAATATTTCCAAATTTCCAACCCCCAATAAAAATGACGGATTGTCGAAGCATCCCGCGATAAAAAAAGTCAAATATCAAGAAGTTGAAAGATGAAAATATAAAGCAGATTGCACAAGACTATGAACCTAATACAAAGGAGGCGGATTTAGCATTTAAAAGGGTTTCAAACTGTAACTTAGGCTTTCTTTTGGTCCATTTTCCTACTTCAATGATGTCAGTTTTACTTATATCATTTAGCATTTCTTTATTTAAGTGTCTAGTTATTCTAGCACTTTTGCACTAATTGGGGACACTTTTCGTTCACACGCACTATACCAATACATTCAATGTTCTATGCAGACAACGCTCAGCTCATATAGTTGATTTTTACGGAGGGAGGAAACCGGAGAACCCGGAGAAAACCCTCGTAGCTTAGGAGAGAACAACATATCAAACAAACTCAATTCAAATGTGACGACCGCAGGGCTCGAACCAGCGACCCGACCCGCTGGACTCACAGCGGTGAAAGACGAGGCGTTAGCCACGAACGCYACCCATGCTATCCATAAAACTTTACCTTTGCAAACCTTCTGATCAAAGTGATAAGTGAAATATCCTTTTGTTAATCTACTGTTTGGAGATATTCGGTTTCTTTTTACTAACTTCAAAGARTATTTCACTGGTCAACCGACGTTTCAAGTTTGCCGTAAACTGAGAATTCGAATCTAAAACTCTCTGAAGACCTGCGCTAACGAGCACCAGCTTGCTTGTACTCGATATTAACAATCTGGTTTTGAATATCATTGATCATATATTTTATCACTAATGATAATAATGAAAGAATCAAACTTCACAGCGGTAATCTGCTAACTAGACTTGCCCCAAGTCGATATCTCCTGTGGTCCACGAGAGTTTCTTATTCGAGCGCACTTTGACGATACGGTGGCCATCTTGTAAGGGGTCAAAACAAATCAGTATGGATCAAGAAAGCATAAACTGTATATACTTCTCTCATTTATGCTCTCTGTATGAATACCAAAAGGGCGGCGGGCTTTGCGAAAGTCTAGCTGCGAACCTGCAACGACATTACAATTGTGAACTCCCTCCTTATTTGAATGACTAAGTGTTTCCTTATGTTCCCCGTGATCAAACTATACGAATCCCTTTGAGATCACGCGCGAGCTTTTGGCGCTGCCTTTTTAAATGTTATTCTGATTTGTTATACGACATCTCAATTTATTGTATATTACGACCATTTTTCGAGTGCAATTACAGAGCGATAATATGCAGTCTGTGAACCGGTTTTGAAACGTTTTTTTCTTTTTCTTTTTTTTTTTTTTTTTCCTGACGTCAGCGCGATAAAAGTGTTTCAGTCCTTTGCAATTTGCGGCTCACGTCAATGGTTTGAGTTTCTGACTTTCAAGTTTACTTGTTTACTATACAAATGCTTGTTTTTCATGCACTCTTTCTCGGTTTTTCGTGTCGCACGATAAACCATTTTGTTACACTGCTATAGTTACTCGTGAAGCTGTATTTTTACAATTAGACCGCTTTTCACTCGTAAAATTATCCGCCTGTAATACACAACTAGCAGCGTAATAGCCTTTATTTATACGTTTTCTGAAAGCTAAACAAACATAAGTTTCGAAAATCGATTCTGAATTGCCTATTTTGAAACAAGAAAAAAGGGTTTAAATTTCTCCTAAGTTTTTGAGGGACAAAAACTAATTAGTTTCTTAATACCTTAGTCCTAGGGCAAACGTCGAACTTTCCATGCACCGAACTTAATTACATCAAAGAATGCTGCCTCATTATCACCTGATATCCATTGTTTTTATTAAGTTCGGTGCATGGAAAGTTCGACGTTTGCCCTAGGCCTTAGCTAATTTAGATTTAGCTTGGTTGGAACTAAACCTTTCAGGATAATAATAAATCACCACTGATGCGATCATATAAAAAACTGTTTGTCAGATTTAAAAAAATCATTATTATTATTATTCTATTCAGAACATTGACCGGCTTTTTTGCAACACAACCACTGAAAACTAAAAAATCCGGATTTAAAAAAAACCCAACAAAAACGGGTAATAGTGCGCTAGATCTAAGAAAAAAGATATAAAACATTATCTGAGAAGCCGTTTTAAAGTTCATTGTGTGAAAAGTATGCTAATGTATATATGTTCGATACTCGGCGAACATTCTGATCCTGCGGATAGTTGTCAAAAGAGGTGCGGTAATATATCGCAAAAAAGTTCGAGAGTATTTTTTTGTCAGACCAAGATAGTGTATTAACAAACCGACAATATGAAAGAATTAGCCTTAAGTTTCAAGCATGGACACTAAGTTTTGGCATTTTGTGAAGTCCAATTTATCAGGCATGTTTGAAAGTCAAATTTACTTATGTTTTGACTAATTTGCATACGGATTCAGGGCATGCGCAGACGTTTTTCACTCGTGTCGATAGTGAGTATGGGGTCCAAATCCCCTCCTGATACCATAAAATGCTATAGTTCTTCACCATGAACAGCCCCCACCTTCAGAAAACAAATATATAGAGGATATTACATGGGCGCGCGGAGATACGAATTTTATCTTCGAGTGTTGAAAAGATCTCTCACGAGTGAGCGTAGCGAGAAGATAAAATTCGTATCTCCAAGCGGCCATGTAATATTCTGTTTATTATATGATTATCAATGAAGTATGTTTTGGCTTTTTCAGGCAATTCTTTCCGTGTATTTTTGAATAGCCATCGCAATGGTGTTATCTTCACACGTGAAAATACATGTTATTTTTACATGTGAAAATATCAATTTTTCGAAATAGAGAAAAATATATATTTCATTGGTAATTATATAATAAAAGGGTTTAACATGTTTATTGAGCTAGAGAGAATAACGTGATGCAACATGAGATCCAAGCTTAAAAGATCTACCATTAAAATACAAATACATTTCCCCCCGCAGATATTGAGGAAAATGGGTTATTCAGTCTGTGAACAAAATATTTAAATTACTCTTTGAGGAGTGGATTACTGAACAAGGTAAAAATAACAGAAGTTATTTCAACAGATAATCCTGAAAGCGTCGGTGTTTTTCGGGAACATCTGTATGCGGATCAGGTCATACAATTACTGTGAGCGTCGCGTAATTGAGAAGACCACGGGTTGCTGACTCCGCCCTTAATGGCGTTACCTTATACTGTACCTGTTGATTGGAAATTAAACTTGAGTGATTAACCTTCTTTAACTTATTAAACTTTTATGTGAATTCAAAGATCATTTGATCTAAAGCCATCCATGGAACAGGAATATGTATGTCTTTTTGGAAAATACTAATCAATAGTTTTAGTTTGAATGGATAGTCCTTAGTTTTGCTTTTCAAAGATTTTCTATGAATTGTTTTTAGTTTTGGCTTTTCAAAGATTTTTCGCTGTGAATAGTTTTATTTTTGGCTTTCCAAGAGTTTTCTGTTAATAGTTTTTAGCTTTCGCTTTCCAATGCATGATTTTCAATACATAGTTTTTAGCTTTGGCTTTTCAAACGTTTTCTCAGTAATTTGTTTTAAGATTTGGCTTTACAAAGGTTATTTGTGAGTAGTTTTTAAGGTTTTCTATGAATAGTTTAAATTCGTGAAAAGTAGAATTGAAAAACAAGACTCTCTTTTTCTAAATTCACGAGATCAGATATCACATAAATAGAAATTTACAGTACAGGAGTTCAGAGATCACCAAGCACAAAGAAGCGAAAACTGCGAGTTATGGAATTAGCATACTCGTATCGTGTCATTTGTAAGAATATATTTTCAAGGGATGTAACTTCCTGCACTTAACCTTCACTCACCCACACCGTACTAKCAACCACGGTATGTGCACCTCGAAATGATCCCGGACTTGATCAAAATACTGTTTGAAAAGAAGAAATTATTCTTTTCCCCAAACTTTCTCTAATTTAAAGTTTTATATTCCAGAATATCGTGAAGGATATTTCTTTCTTATCCACTACAGAACATCTGTACACAGTGCTGTACAAATACCACATACAAAATTGCGTCACTCGGTAACAAAACCGACTCTCTCTCCCTCRCACGAGTTTGATGCCACATGAGCACAAAGAGCACTTCCACCTTCCCCAGAGGGCTACAGTATTGTCATTCAAACTTTTCATACAAAGTTCCTGATGGCCGACATCTTTATTTTTTGTTTCTTATTTTACTTAAAAAAAGAAAGATAAATACTGATCTCTCAACTGACTGTTAGACTCCTTAAATCATATATCCTTTTTTAACATAATTTATTTTTCAATTTTATATTTTGTATATTATTTTTCTTATAAATGAAGTACTCCAATCTGGGTTGTTCTTTGCATTAGTTTAGAGAAAAAATAAGGGCTTTTTATAATTGTCCTTGCTCGACTTGCCAAGTCAAATGTAACAGTTACAAAACTACATTCAAAGTTTTTTTAAAACAATATTTGAAATAAAACCGTTAACTGATTTTCAAGAACAAGCCGATCCATTGAAAATGGTTTCTTCTACCAATATTTATCCCCTGAAAGACCGTATGGCTAATTTGTATTCGAACAATATAAAAATCATCATGGCCTACATCGTGAATATTTAACACTTATTGACTGGGACCGAGGGAAACAGTGTCTTTTGTGGTCCAGAGTCCCCGTCCCAGGACCATAAAAACACACAGCAAGTCAATAAAACTTAGTAAAACGTACATTTCTGTGAAAATCACTTCCTGTATTGTTATTACCGGTTGTTGCCGGGGAAACATTCTTTGGTTGTTCACGTTCACGTGATATCCTCTCGTCCAATCAAAGTAAGAGAAAAATGGACTTTGATAGCTGGTATTTAGATCTTATTAACCGAGCGGGAGGTCTGTACGGGATAATCTTGACCGAGGTTGGAATATACAGACCGAGGTCAAGATTATCCCGTACAGACCGACCAAGCTCGGTTGATAAGAGTTTTATTATATGACCACTTTTCATTGAAAAGGACAAAATGTTTTCGCCGTAAGATTAATATGCGATCGGACCGGTTAATACCGGAGAATCTAGACCAGTCCACGATGCGATCTATCCAATCAGATTGCTCGATTTGCTAGTTTCCAGGCTCTAAGATTCACGGTCATATAATAAATAACAATATACACTTGGTGTCTGGTCGCGAGGGAAATAGTTAGTTTTGTTTTCCCGAGAGTCTTGAGGGAAAACAAAGCTAACTATAACATTATGGTGACTGCCTTGTTTTGAACGTTCAATTTGAGCCCACGGTGTGCGCGCGCCCAAACACCGCTGAAAAATCTACGAGATGTTATTAAAGAACCATACGCGTTTTGAGCTTCAACAGGGCAAAATCCTCTAATTTTGCACGGGAATCTCTATTTTTTAATAGCTTATTCGAAAAAACTCCTAAAAACTCGGTTATTTCAACATTTTAGAAAAAGTTTTTATTCAAACACAGGAAAAAATCAGTTTTTATAGGGATTTTTGTTCGACTTAATATGATATAGACATGCTAAACTGGGTAAACCAAACAGCCTCAAGTAGACAAAAATGATGACGTCATGAATCACGTGACCCGTGGGAAAGTACAATGTAGATCACAGGGCCAAAATTATGATTTACGCCACTTTAAGTTTAGCGTAAAGCAGCTTACAGTTCATAAATAAACTTTAAGCTATGAAGTAAAGGAGCTTAAATTTGCTTTAATATAGGTTTTACGTAAAACACCTTAAAGGTGGCATAAAGACGGCTTAAAGTTTGTAACTCAATTTTACGCTACATTTACGGATGTCGTTAAGTTAACTTAAACTGTTCTTTACACTCGTCTGATAAAGGTTGCGTAAACATGGCATAAACTTTGACACTTAGCTTTTTGCCTCATTTACGAATATCCGTAAAGCTAATTAAACTGTTCTTTACACTGATCTGATAAAGGTGGCATCAACATCGCGTAAAGTTGCAGATTTAAATTGAAGCCTAACTTGTTTACGAAAATCTCTAGCCTGCTTCAAGACGTTCCGTTAGATCAGTTATTATCGAAAATTTTATATTTACAGGGTTCGTGCTACATTCTCGTTACAAAATTCAAGGACTTTTTAAGCACTTTTCAAGCACAAAAATTTGATTTTCAAGAACAAAGTTTTTTGCATTAGAACGTGGTTTTAAACATTGATTCAATGTTAAAGTGCAGCTAATTCAGCCAGGGCCACGCCCACCAATAAAAAACGAGCATGACACGCAACCAACCAGTAAACAAACAACCAGAAACTCTTCAATCAATTTTAATCGTTATTTATTTTAAAAGGTAAGTTAGAAACAACATTAAGTTTGCATAAATTCAAGGAGTATTCCAGGAGTTTTGGCGTTTTCCCCTATTTTCAAGGGCTTTTCAAGCGCCCTTTAAAACGTGTTTTCAATTCAAGGACTTTTCAAGGATTTCGAGGAGTAGCACGAACCCTGTTTTTAGTCCCCCCCCCCCCCCCCCCCCCCGGGTTATCAACTCTCTTCAAAATAAAACCGCAGAATACAATGTAGGTGTTCATTCTCAATCTTGTCATTATTCCGTCTATTCTTTGCCTTAGGTACTATTAATAATAATAATGATAATAATATCAATAATAAGGGTTTATTATATACCATCATCCACGTGCATATTAGGCTCTTGGCTCAGTAGTATAGGGGATGGGGGTTCTAAAACAGCGACCACTGGAGAATTACCCGTTTAAAATGAATTTCTTGATTTGTACTGCAATTACCCGCATCCCATAGATGGATGATTACCCATTTAAATTGAGTCGTACCGCGATTACCCGCGCGTCTATTTGTTTAATTTCTTAGTATAGGGGATGGGGGTTCCAAAACAGTGACCACCGGAGGATTACCCGTCTAAAGTGAATTCCTCGATTCGTACCGCGATTACCCGCATCCCGTGTCTATGTA
>NW_022258175.1:0-13576 GCF_009602425.1 Actinia tenebrosa
AAATCTATTTTTCGAGCCCAGATCGAGTGGCACGCTRTTACAGAGACGCCCTCTTAAACAGTTTAAAAAACCATTTATTTATCGCACCGAAACACGACAAAAGCGACAGTTTAGTTCGAGATGTAATTTGTTTTCTTCTCAAAAAATAACCGTTTTGAAAACAGATTATTAGCTACGATAATAGCTTCTGGCTGTGTTTTCACTAGGACAATTTAAACTAGCTTAATTACGACACCGGAAATAAGGCAAAGTTAAACTACCTAGCAAGATGGTTTAAGTTGTCCTACCAAATAAATGGGCCAATCACAATGTTATTCTTGAAAGGTGGGAGTCGGATTAAAACACCTCCAGGAATTTTACGCAAGTTAACATTTCTAGTGAAAACACAGCCTCTAATACCTTTCCCCCTATAATTTGTAATTTTTTCACCATAATTATTTTTTTATAATTTCTCTTCACCACTTGATAATCGTCACGTAGCTCACGATAGGTGCTAAAATGATCGACTTCCAAGTCATCTTACTTGCAGGATTGTAAAGTGACCCCCTAGTTTTTTTGGGCTTATTTTGTTTGTGTTATGTTGTTTTATCCACTGACAAAGTTTCAGAAAATTGACTTTTACTTCGCATTTGCCCGCGAACGTGCTTTCTACGCATGCATTTTGTGATTTGCTATCATTAGTAAGTTTAGAAATGTCACCTTAAAAAAAATAAAATAAAATAAAATAAATCACTTTATTTAAGTGTCTAGTCGTTCTAGCGCTTTCGCATTAATTGGGGACATTTTTCGCTCACACGCACTACCACTACATTTATTAATATTCTATGCACACAACGCTCAACTCACATGTTGATTTTTACGGAGGGAGGAAACCGGAGAACCCGGAGAAAACCCTCTTAGGATAGGAGAGAACAACACATCAAACAAACTCAATTCACATGTGGTGACCGCAGGTCTCGACCCGTTGGACTCACAGCGGTGAAAGACGACGCGTTAGCCGCGAACGCCACCCATGGGTTAATTATCGCTATACTGTACTAACAAACAAACAAGGGTCAAATATTTGTCGTCGTCGGGCGTCCCGCAGGCTCTAGATACTGCTTCGATGAGGTATCGTTGTTGCAGCAATAAACTGTAATCCTTTGGTGTTTTCTCTGGTTGAAAGATTTCAAAGAAGAATGAAAGAAACGGATTTACAAGTCAGGGGTAAAATATGCAGCCTGTTGGTCTCATTTCGTCTTCTCAGAAGTAGAAAATGTTGTAGTTTTGTATTCAGCGGTTTAACGAGAGTAGGAAGGAAGATTTGACGGTCACCATGTGTGAATCATGTGAGAAACCCTAGATTAATTTTCCCTAGAAGGAAAGGTGTAGTCCCTCGCCTTGTACATGGTATAGTTCCTACCATGGTTAATAGAGGGGACTATGTTCCTACTGTTCTAATATACTTTGACACAAATCACCCTGTGTGAATCATGTGTTAGGAGCCCTAGATGTTCCCTGTAATCTAGGAAACGTCAGCAAGTTTTTTCATCTTTTCACGGTGTATAATTTACCCTTTAATCATTACTGTTTCATTAGAAACACCACTAGTTTTTAGCTAGTTATCTCTTCATTCTCCCTAGAAGGGAAGAAGGTGAAGCGCACGCTGAAATATCTAGTCCCTCGCCTTGTACATGGTGTAGTTTCTCCTGTTCTAATATACTTTAGCAGATTTTTTTCTTTTCTTCCATGCAGTTGAAGCGAGCAAACCACCGCCACAATTTTCATTGGAGATGATGCCCTCTGGGGCGTTAACTACCGACATCACAGTCTCATCCTTCAAGTTTTGCAATTTGTTTGATCGAGCAGAATCGAAGCTGAAGAAGCACTTCAAATCGTCCCCTTAATTCACAATGGAATATACAGTCAAATTAGAAGTTACTAAGTGACCTGAAGTCAGCATAGGAAGCATACTAAGGAATCGCATGAGAAGTTCCTCATTCTGATAGTCCAAAGGTATAATAGAGATATGATGAAAAGAAAGAGTGAGATAATTTGGAGGTGTGGGTGTAAACAATGTGTCAGTTAGGCAACGTTCAGTTTATGTGGCCAACAGGTTTTTAGTCGGTAAGTTAGACAATTTTTCAATTAAAATAACTATCTAAATAGCGAGTTAGTCACTTGGTTAGTTAGTTAGTTAGATAGTTAATAATTAGTTTGCCTATCAGTCAGTGATTTAGTGAAATGGCTAGGTAGTTAACTTACTTACTTGTATTTTTCTTTCTTTCAAATAAAATTTCAATGTGTACCCTGCGTTCAGCCCCCTTAAAGTCTTCTAACATTTCCTAAGATTTTGACGGCCGCCCAATAGAATTACTGTATAAATGTTTCTTACCATTCAGAGAAATTCATAGCTATCAGTTCAGATCCGAATCCACCCTAATAACATCAATAGAGACTGGTATAGAAACCCCTAAAGCGTGGATAGAGACTATAAGGAAACAATCTGGGCGAAGACGAAACAATCAATCATCCATCGCATCCCAAACCAATGATCCGACAAGCGGTATCAAAAACACCATTCAGTCTACACCATCGCCTGATGAAGACTGTATCAGTTTGCAGTCGATACGTCACGGTCTTTCTACAAATGAACCTCAATCGTGGGAGAAATGTATAAGTATCATTATTATTTCTTACTAATTTCAACTTTAATTTCAGGCCATTTTTATCATCGTAATTTGGTCCCTTTTTGGTAACTGAGATGTTTAAAAAATTTAAAAACCTAAAAAAACATATTATATACTTATTATATTCCTTAGCACGAACCGGCAAAAATAATACATTGGTGAAGGCAAGACTTTTGGTGACGGGCGGCTTTTAGTCGTCTGCCGATAATTCATGGCAAATTTGTGGTATTTTAAGCTGTGGAATTTAGTGTGCGAGCCGAAGATTTCGACAGTAAGGGTTCTTACCACACAGCCCTGGTTTTGGCGCTGGTTTAAGTTTTGTTGAATAGTGCGGATTTTGTAGCGGATTTAACAGCCCCAGGGAAAAAAGTCTATAATTTTAGCACCACACACGATAAAGTAACATACGACAAACCGCTGGATTTCATTTCAATCATTTTCGGAAGATTTACTAATTTTGAGGCGAATCGAATAAACCATGAAGCTTGTTGCAAACGGTGAAGAACGCCAGGCAAGGTTATTGTCCAGGCAAGACTATTGTGTAACAAATCAGTTATATTGAGGCAATCAAAGAATATGATGTAACAGAACTAAATTTGAATAGAGGTTTTGCACCATCACGTGATGGCAGCCATGACAGGGGCATAACAAAAGTTTTTCCCCCCTGGGAAACTGATCCTTTCTAATGTAAATCAGATTACTCCAGAATCCATTGTTCCTGCCTCCTGTCATGGCTGCCATGACGTGATGGTGCAAAGCCTCTATAGGATGTGACCAGCACTTGACGTCACTGGTTTGATTATTCGTTAATTGCTTCAATGCTGTGTGGTATATACGATAGCCTTGCCTGGACTTACACAGACACTACAAATAGTTTGCATCGAAGAAGATTTTTTCTTCATTTTTTTACAAGCTCGCGAAAAAGGCACATCCTCAGAAACCCAGGGGGGAGAGGTGGGGAGGATGAAGCGCCCTGGTTTTCCGAGGATGCATTAAAACTTCTGGTCCAGCATTATACGATAAGTTGATCTTTCTATTCTAGAATCTTTGTTACGACTCCTGTGCCGACTGTTTTACTACCTTCTCGTAAAGTAAAACGAAGTCCAATTTCTAAAGGCACGTCAAACATTAACTTGACAGAGAAATTAGCATCTTCACCGGGCATGACAAATTCCTTCCCCTCGGGGAGGGTGATGGTCGCCGCCACGTCTCCAGTACGGACGTACATCTGGGGCGTATAGTTGGAGATAAAAGGCTTGTGACGACCTCCTTCTTCTTTCTTTAAGATATACACCTGTAACGACACCAAAGAACGCTGGTTTTACAGTTACTGTATTAAAGTGAAAATATATATCCGTTAAAATTTGTCTTGCTCTATGTCAAGAATTGAATGAAATCGTAATTGCTGAAGGAGTTTAGTGAAATTATGAATCAAACTCATGCCTTTTGGTGTGTATTCCAGGATTTCCTCTAAGAAGGTTGTTGCTGGTTTGGGGGTAGTTTGGGGTTATTTTGGGGGTACATGTAGTTTGGGGATACTTTTTGTGGGGGGGGTGGGTGGGGGGAATTGGGTTGGGGCTGGGGATCTGATAGTAGAACAATTCTATAGGCTACTATTTATCTTCTCAACTTGGCACTCAAGTACCATCTCTTTACGAGGTAGTTTGAGTGATGGAACAGGTGTTGTGTTGCAAATTCTTAATATTCTTACCTGTGCTTCAAACTTTGAATGTGATTTAACACTTCCAGGAGCACACAGAACCATTCCACGGCGTACCTCTTCTCGCTTAACACCACGAACCAATGCACCAAGGTTATCTCCAGCCTGTCCTTGATCCAACAGTTTGTGGAACATCTCGATCCCTAATAACAACAGAATACCAAAGGAATGAAGCAACTGATACGTTTTTCTGGTACATTTTTTTCTATGCTGAGATTATTTACGTATGACTTTAATACATATGGAATACATTTTTAGCTTAGTAAAAAGTATTCAACGAGCAACAAAATCTTCACCAACCTTTTTAAAATAGTTGTATAAGGGACTGACCATTATTTATTGAGATGGGGGGGGGGGGGGGGGGGGCGGTGCAAATACAGTAGGGGGTGGGCCAGCATTTTTTATACATGGGTTTAAGCAAAAATTAGCAAAAATCATGCTTAAAGGAGAGGGGGTCACCAAAAATCAAGCATAGCATATTCGAAACCGCATATTCAACGTTGCACCAGCCCCCACCCCCCTCTGGATAAATAATGACCAGTCCCTAAAAAAGTTAAATAAGGCACTTACCGGTGACAGTGGTTTTTATCTTTGACCCATGACCAACAAACTCGACCTCTTCCCCTTTCTTGATCACACCCCTCTCAATTCTTCCTGTAACAACAGTTCCTCGTCCAGGGATTGAGAACACTCCTTCGACAGGAAGCAAGAAAGGTTTGTCGAGATCTCTAGTGGGTGTTGGAATGTGTCCGTCTACAGCTTCTAATAGCTTCATGATAGCATTGATTCCCATTTCAGGATTTTTGTTTTCTAATGCACATAATGCAGATCCTGTTATGATTGGGGTGTTATCGCCATCATAGCCATACTCTGACAGCAGCTCACGTAACTCCATCTCAACCTGGTCAAACAAAGCATAGAAATCAACAAAGGAAATATATCKAAGTAGTTAGAAATTGTAGGGTGCAAACTTTTGCCGAGCCCATCCAGCTATTTTTTGTGTGACTGAATATTGTAAATGCAGTACAGTACTTGACATGATAAAAGCATTATCTGCAGTAGAAACTGATAATAATACACATTGATTATATCAAGTTCACAAGTTATCAGGGATTGGCTGAATGTTCTTGGCCAATCAGAGGTGAGATAAACTAAGAGGATTCACCTACCAGTTCAAGCAGTTCTGGGTCGTCAATCACATCAGCTTTGTTTATAAACACCACAATATTCTTTACTCCAACCTGAAAATATTCACATGGTAAGATCACATACATGTACAGTACAGTACAGTATAGTGTGCATTATCTGGGGGGTTACATCTGGGTTACTTGTGTTACAAGTACAAAGGAAGCCCAAATGTTATGGAGATTTAATACACTATACTGTAGAAGTACAGTGTATGACATCACATACAGTACAGTAGAGTGCATTATCTGGGTTTACATCTGGGTTACCTGTGTTACAAGTACAAAGGAAGCCCAACAGTTATGGAGATTTAATACACTATAGAAGTACAGTGCATATGTATGCACTGTATCTATATTTACCTGGTTGGCCAATAACAAATGCTCTCTAGTTTGCGGCATCTGACCATCTGTTCCTGCCACTACAAGTATAGCCCCATCCATCTGTGCTGCACCAGTAATCATGTTCTGGAGAGAAATGTAGTATTTTTTTAGCTTACTGAAAACATTTACACCACTAGTCATTCCACAATTTTGCCACCCGTTTCTGTCCAACCTTTATATAATCAGCATGACCAGGACAATCCACATGTCCATAATGGCGTTTATCTGTCTGGTATTCAACATGAGCAGTGTTGATTGTGATTCCTCTAGCTCTTTCTTCAGGAGCATTATCAATGTCACCATACGACTTGAAATTAGCTGCGCCTTTCTCAGAAAGAACTGAAACAAAAACCATCTTATCTTAGAAAAACCTACTTTCAAATCAAGCAAACTCAAAGCCATAAACATACAAGACTACAGCGAGAACAATCGAATAGTTAACAGAAGTTGTCACTCGGTAAAGAAAAAAACACATTTCATAAATTCACAATTGATAAAAAATTCCGTTGATTAACG
Organism: Actinia tenebrosa; assembly: GCF_009602425.1. The sequence continues at coordinate 6,474 of NW_022258175.1, forward strand.
GATATTCCGAGCGGGTTCCGAACTGTGTTTGTCCCGTCTTGTGTTAGGTACATGTACATGCAAAAGATCACGTGCGGATTTGATTAAAATATAGATCTAACACGACCTTCTCCCGTAAAGCCTCTGTGGCCGAGCGGTTGAGATCTCATCTAGCAAACGAGAGGTAAGTGTTTTGAGTCCCGTGAGAACCCAACTGAGGCAGATTTCTTAATCTGCTTATACACTCGATGTAGCATACACTTAACATATAGCTCTTTAAAGAGTGACAAAAAACACATTTCATGAATTATTATTATTGTCTCTAGTAAACTTTTTGCAGTGATTCCTAATTTTATTCAATAATTGATGAGGAAAAAGCACCCTTCAGCTACACAGAAAATCATTGCGGTATGAAGAAGTAATGTTTAACTGTATGCAATTCTTTGGAAAGCAAAAATGTTAATTTTACATGTACTGTTTACAGGCATGTTACTGTACACTTTGTTTTTGTCCTTAGGCTATCTACAATCATCTTTACACATGTACATGTACTCCATAAAAAGAGAGAATGAAACAGGAAAAAAGATCAATTAATAGTAATAGTATGAATTGTAAACGTACTTTTAGTAATAGCTGCTGTAAGTGTAGTTTTCCCATGATCTACATGACCTATTGTTCCAATATTCACATGAGGTTTGTCTCTAGAAAATGTCTGCTTGGTGGCTTCAGCAGCATATCCTCTGATTAAAACTCCTGAAGGTTAAAAATATACCCATCAGTTTTCAGGATTCAGCACATGTTGTAACACTGTTTGCATGCAATATTGCATGCTGGCTGCATAGTTTCTAAGGGATGCCACTAGTAGCTACTTCAGAACCAAAACTGGAAACTCAGAAGGAGTGGGGGTGGGGTTGGGGGGTTGGTCAGAAAAAATTCAGTGTAATATTACATGTACCAATGACAAAACAAAACTAGAGGAGGACTGGGGAGCATGCCCCCACCCTCCCTCCTCCCAAAACATTTAATGTGACTTTCAGAAATGGTATTTCCAGCGTTCTGTAAATATTTTGGGCAAAAAAAATTCCAGACTTCAGTTCCATTCACACGATCCCCCCTCCCTTAAATCTTTCCCTGCATCCAGTGTTAGACCAGAAAAGTTGTGTTAAACGTTAGTTCAGAACATTATACACCGAATCGAAATATGGCGACCAATTTGAATAACTATTGTTCTGCACTGACTAGCGACTGGCTAGCCTCGTGTTCACATGGAAACATAAAAGCATTTTCACATGTATGAGAGGCTAGTCAGTCGCTGGTCATTGCATAACAATAGTTATTCAAATTGGTCGCCATATTTCGATTCGGTGTATACCATTGCCAGAAATGTTGCATGTCATATTTACAATGTACATGCATAAGGCCAAACAAAAAAAATAAGTGTGTTTCCTGTTGCATGAGAAAAATAATTGGGGTCAGTAGGTCCGATTTTTTTTACTGATGCAACAGTGGAAATGAGCTTACTGGGAACCCTGTGGTGCATTTGGGAATGAAAAAAACATTAGGGTTGGCAAAAATTGGCAAGAAAATTAGGGTCAGTCACGCAACAGGAAATATATGTTATTTACTGGCCAGGAGGTCCAGATAGGGGAAAACTGTGCCCAAGGTCTTGAATATATGTTTTCAAGACCAAGGGCACAGTTTTTCCCTATCCAGACTGACTATAGGACGGTAAATAACTTGTCTATTTTTTTCCCGTATTTTTTTTACTTGTTTTTGTGATTGTTTTGTTTTGTTGTTTAGCGGCAAAGAATACAGGACCACGAGCGCAGGCAGATACTGACAAAATACTGCCCACTCAAACAGCCAATCAGAACGCAAGATTTTTTAGCATACTGGATCGGAAAAAAATAAACACACTTATTTTTTTGTTTAGCCTAATGACACTACATAGTCTCACTCAAGTTAATGTTGCAGAAGTAAAAATGTAGAGCCTTATTCCACTTCTGCAATATTATGTACAACAGTAACACTAAGTGAGCAGGCCTTATGGCAAAGTTATCAATGGTATGTGCACATGATGAACTACTTACTAGGACTTGATAGTACTTTTAATCCTGTTCTATTGAAATTCTAAATTGAAAGAAAAATGCATCAAAATTACTAATGAGAAAGCAGCCTGATTACTTAAAGTACAATGGATTGACATAGAATACTCTATTTTACAGTCCTGTTCAGTGACCACAAATGATAGTTTCAAGCCAAGGTTGGAGTTGCCACTCATGATAAAAAGTATAGTTTTGCTATGCGTGGAAACTCCAGCCTCAACTTCGAACTATTATTCTTGGTCACTGAACGGAACTATAAAATGAACATGTACATGTACATGTAAAGTGTATGCTCTTTGATAATGCATGTTCTGATTGGTTCAAATGCCTTTATTTTCCTGCAAACTTTGAATTTGTACTTTTATATAAAAATATATAAAACAGCATATTTACATTAATTTGTGTGCTAGTCATTTTTTAAAAGAGATAAATGTTATCCATTTTAGATTCCCTGATTTAATCACTTCTTATACTAAGAGAACACTTGAAAAACTGGAAATCATTCCACTTTGCATGTTTAGAACAGAGTATGTTAAACGGTTTCTCTTAAACAAAACAAAACAATTAAATTTTTCTGAAATGTAGCAGCTGTTCTAAGATAAATCTACCAGCTTTGGTTTTTATATAACAGCATGGGAAAATCAAAAACAGAACTCTATCTAAATTCCATGCTAGAGTGAAAGCCTAAAGATTGAATTTGAAAATTACTACAGTAGTTCATATTTTAAAGATGGGAGAGAAACTGGAAAAACCTTGATTCTAAGCACAGAAGAGAACCAACAAACAACTATACACACATACAATGCCGAATTCAGAAATCAAACCCAGCTATTGGTAAGATTTGATGCATTAGCAGCTCATACCACCCGTGCTTCCAACTGTGCCCAAAGCATTATCTAGTAATATTATTGTTTGTAAGACAAGCTTCGTAATATCGGCTTTTAATATCCCACTTTAAATATTAGAGTACAAATATTGCTGAAGAAAGCCTGAAATGAGTACAAGTATTCTATGATTTTTTGTACTCTAGAAATAAATTTTTGGCATGCATAAAGCACAACATGTCACGCATTTGCAATATTTGTAATAGTTGGTTGATAAATAACTAATTAGACTTTTTAGGTTGAATTGACAATGGGCATTTTTACTTTTTTGTTTTTTTTGCAGATTCAACAAAATATCTACCATGTAGTGCATCCTAAGTGTCTAATAATATATAGGTATATAATGTAGCCTTATAATAGTTTTTTGGTGTAAAGGTGCATATAGATTATGGATTTACATGCATGGATTCATGACTTTCTATAAATTCTCAAAAAAAATGTCTCAAATGAAGGAAAGAAAGACATTCGACAGATCTGAATCCAAAGCTCAGTAGCTATCTAAATATTAATTTTAGCAATGCCACCAGACTTTAGCTACAATTCAATTTTTAACATGCATTTTGTGGTGCACTGTAGAAGTTTCTGAATAACACGATCTGTACATTTTGTAGACATATAAACTTCAAATGTTCAGCTTTATGGTTTACGTACATCACTAATAGTTCTTCATATCGCATGATTCCTACGTACCTTTTGTGCAGACACTAACATAAACGTCCTGGCGCATTGGGCAGTTTTATTCAGCACTAAGAAGAAGAAAAAAGCCGGAATTTCTCGTGAGTGACAAATGCTGTAGTGAATGAGTGCATTTGGGAAGAAAAACAATTAATAAACCAAAAATAAAACGAACTATTTATACGATTTATGTTCTGTTACTTACATTGATGACATCGCACTCTTGTAGTGTGTAAAGATAGCATGTTTAAATGTTATTTTCTGGTGTAAATAAGAGTATTTTGGTGTTTGTTATATCACAGAACTGCCATACATCCAACCATGCACGCTGTCACATGAGCCTGTGATATTATATGGCCAGCGGATCTACTAGTATTCAACCTTCTACGTGATAAGAATACCACAGGAAACCCAGGACCAAAGTTGACTTCTGGGACTGTCTGGCTCCAGAAACATATAAACAGAAACCATAGCAATATATAGAAAAATACTAAGAAACCAAATGAAGTAATTTAGATTCAATAAACAATTTAATGAATGAAAAAAAGAGGGAAGAAAAAGAAAAAGAAAAGGAAGATGAAGGGAAAAACAAAAAAGAAAGAAAGAAAAAAAGAGAAAAGACAAAAGAAAAGAAAGAAAGGAAAAAATCTTTTTAAAAAAATCGATCCCAATGTGCCATACCCCCGAGACATCCGCAGAGCTGAGGCGGCGTATGGACTTCGGACCTGACGGCGATTAAATCCTTCTGTCCTTGGGTGTACGAATTGCGCAAGAAAATGTTCTAGCCGAAGCATCATGTTAAAAAGTCTAGTCCATCTGGTGCATTGTTTTCATGGCTATTGTTATGCTGATTCACCTGTAACCGTGGCCCAATGGGGGAAAAAACACTGCGGCCTATTAAGATAGTGAGTCAAGCCCGTCTGAGGGGGGTTAGTAGTAGTACCTGGATGGGTGGCCCAAACATTATACCCATTGAAATTTTTGATCATTTTTTATTTAGCTCGCGTTTTTTTTTTTCGACATGAAACCAATAGCGGTTACACACTTTTTTCAGTTTCTCTACAAAGCAAGCCGTGTGATTGTAATACGACGGAATAGACCTCTTGCATGTGTGACTTCAAATCAGCTCAATATGGAGGACCGGCAAAACAAAAGAATTTCAATCTCCTCAGAATTGGAAACCTATTGTTATGTCCTCCAAAATAAAGCTGCATTGTGACGAACGGCAAGTGGTTTATTGAATTTGGATATTTTCGAGGATTTTGATTTTATGGCATAAGCATTTTACCCAAAATGGCTTTTACTGTACATTATACACTTATTGATCATTCATGCGAGCCYGTTATGGCAGAATAATGAAGTCGGGACTTTTAAGAATACCTGCCATAGTAGGCGAGAATTAATCTTATAGGTGTCTTATTATATGGAACACATATTTCTTCAATAAAAAGATAACAATTAGGCCCCGTCCACATTATGCCGGATGAATTTCAATCCGAATTTTTATTTATTCGGTTAGGCCTACCGTCCACACTAGTCCGGGCCAATCCGAAACAATTCTTCACCGAAAACGAATTTTTTTCAAATACGGTCTCCAGAGTGGAAAAACGCCGGCTCGCCATATTAGTGTGGACGGAGAACTTTCCGTATCCGAAATTTTTCGAATACGATGACGTCATGATTGTCATGGGAACGTGGCGGGAAGGCTAAAAATTCACCGCGGGCTCAATTTCAGCTTCGATGCACATGCTCCGATGTGCAATGAAGCGTTTTTGTCGCCTCTGATCGGACTTATGTGAACGCGAAACATTTTACCCGTTCAGTTCATGTGTGGACGGACAACTTTTTTTCGGTTTCGGTGTGAAAGTTATCCGGCATAGTGTGGACGGGGCCTTAGTTCATTTGCAGTCCAATAGAGCAGTTTTCATGATTCATTATAAATTGAAATTGTCTCGCGAAATGTACGGTTTTTAAACAGAGGTTTCGGTCTAAACAAAGACCTTTATCAGTGTAACTGAAAATTTTTACATAGCAAGTGTATGTTACGTCATTGCCGCCATCTTGGTTGACGATAACAAAGCATTCCTCATTAGTTTCTCTTGTTAGATCAACCAAGATGGCGACTGTTTCATTGTTATTCCTATCTCAAGGGATTTTCAGTCACATCTTTGGAATGCAGCTCAATCTGGAGGACAAAACAAAACAAAAGTTTCTGATTCTCAGGAGATTGGATTTGTTTTGTCCCACAGATCGAGCTGCTTTGACGTCACATGCAAGGGGTCCACCAATGATAAAACAGTGTCTCGAAGGGTATTCGCGGGAGCCGGGAAACGGATAAAATATAACGCGGGAACCGGCAAACTAGAAAAAAAAAACTTACGTGATTCGGGATATTGGCATCGGCCGTGACTCGGGAATTACCGAATTCAATGTTCGGGGCGCGAGATTTCGGGAAAAAATAGCACGTGATTCTGGATCCGGATTCCCCCCTCCTTCAAGACCATGATAATAGGCAATCATGGTCTGTAAACACTGCTTCGTGATCCATAATATGGTTTCGATTGCATTTTGCGAAACTACGATATATAGATTCACCTGGTTGGTAGCGTATAAAAATGCAAAATTATTTCACATTTTAGTTTGGATATTAGCTGTCAAAACATCAGTGATATCCACCTTCGAAACCACACATGATTGCTGACCACATTGATGATGTGTGACATATGACGTCACTGGGTCTGTCAAAACATTGACTTTGACTTCTATTGTTTTATGCTTTAGCTCGGGGCAAAGGTTTTTATTATACATATGACGTATCTATTTAAAATTGGTATATTACGATTAGTATTATGAATTATTAATATATAATTATGAAAGATAGATAACACTAATATATAATCTTTGATGAAATATCTTTTTTCTCTACTACTTAAAAGTGATATCTTTACATGTTTTAAAAAAAAAAAAAAAAAAATTCAACTCTCGAAGTTAAAATCCGTATCTTCGCGCGGCCATGCATGTTATATCCTCTATATATTCGCTGTTGAGGCATCGTTAACGATGGATGCTATAATAAGAAATATTTTGTTATGTGGCAGCATCACTCCCCCGAGAGGCAGCGATGACGTTACGTCAATCGAGGAATAGCATAGATTATAGTTTCATTTTATTCTTTTTATTTATTAGATTTTTATTATTATTGTAATGCGCATTAATTTTTTTAATTAGTTTAGCGCAATATAAATTATCAATTTATATTATTGTTATTTTAGGTGGAACTTATCAAACACGGAGACGGCTGATATCCTCCAAATAGAAAACTAATCACGACTTGGGAAAAATTTTCTAATGAAAACGTTTCCAAAAAAGTTACTAAATGAAAACAAACCTTCTGTTAATTCAACTGCCCAATAATAATAATAATAATAATAATAATAATAATAATAATAATAATAATAAT
>NW_022258175.1:19661-38477 GCF_009602425.1 Actinia tenebrosa
AATCCAGAAGGTAAGGGAATAACCTGAAAAGTTTTTGGCCCGGGGTGGGAAGATGGGGGGGGGGGGGTTCTCTTGAAAAGTGGGTAGGGGGTCTCGACGGACCTTTTAGGATCGAAAATGAGACCTCGCCTACCTTTTAGGGGCTCCGACTCCCGGCTGACTACGTATCTTTTAGGGTCAGATTTGTTCGTCTTGAAAAATATCAAACATCATTCAAGAATATAATGGTTGGAAATTAATGATGGCCTGCAAGAATCACTTGAATGATTTTTCAAGGATTCCCTTTAAGGTCAATCCAGACAAGTTTCAAAGCTTTGGTCTGGCTCCTGGTCGATCCTCTGTCGACTTCAAGTTTAAAGTCGCCAATCAAGAACTTCAACAAAAGAACAGTATTAAATTACTTGGAGTTACTATTGACAATTCACTAAATTTTCATGAACATATTGCTGGCCTTTGTCGCAAAATTAGTAGACAAATTAGTGTCTTTAAAAAGATTCAAACGCCTTATTTCTCTTGATACTAAGATCAAGTTATACAATTCATCTGTGTGGCACTTTTGTTTAAAAAGTGACTCCGACAAACTAGAAACACGAAATGAAAGAGCATTAAGAAGTATTTATCAAGATAGGGATAGTGATTATCACTCTCTATTAAACAAGGCCAACAAGACAATATTATATAATCGCAGACTCCAAAATATTACAATTTTAGTTTTTAAAGCATTGAATGATCTAGCTTCATCATGTATCAATGATTCATTTTCATTACGTGTTACACCTCACCCGGGGGGGTACTACCACCCCAACTTGGGTAGGGGTGTGCCGCCAGGACCTCAAAACCCTGACCCTATCCCAGACCTAAAATTTTGGTTTTACATACCCTACCCTATACCAAAACTAAGAATCGTACACCCTATCCCAGACTAAAAGACGGAAAATACGGTTTTACAATCGATTGCAATCAATATTTACTAACATTTTTATTGTTTTTGGTCGGCAGAAAGCGTAGCCTATTCGCCAGACAAAAACGACCAAATCGTTAACCCTATCCCAGACTAAGATAATACCCTATCCCAGACAAAATGTCCAAAAATGATATCCTACCCCAGGCCCAAAAGCCGAAAAACCATACCCTATAGGGCGGCACATACCCCCCCCCCCCCCCCCCCGGGACACCTCACAATCTTAGGGGGTCTCATATTTTAACTATTCCTAAAATTAATACAACAACATACTTAGGGCCTAAATTATGGAACTCTCTGATGGATAATATAAAAACATCTAATAAGCTTAGTTCTGTCAGAAACTAAATTTCAAAAATTGATCTTGCTAGTATCCAGTGACTTTTCATTTATTAATACATTTTACTTGTATTTACATATCTTTATATTTTTACTATTGTGTATCTTTTTCTTTTTTTAATATTTTTATCATAGCTATTTATTTTTTAGCTCGCACAAACTAGCACTTGTGTGCTATCATATTTAGTGAGAATATATAAAGATTTATTATTATTATTATTATAAACAGTTTCTAGTTGTTCTGTATAATGGTCAAATAGACACAAAGAAAACAATGGAAATAAAATCTACCATTCTCTATCAGTCTACTAAGTATTTCACGGTCTGAATCCTTATAGAAAATCCTTATGATCGTCCGTCTAAATTTAGAGTGATTTCCTACAAAATAGTCAAATAAAAAACAATGGAAATAAGGAGTACTTACCATTTAAACCAATCCATCCGGTTGGAAATTCATTCGCCAATAGTAAGAAAAGAGCGGGAAACTTTGACTTTCGAAATCTGGTACACGCGTCTACCGGAAGAACCGAAAAGAGCGGGAAAAGTGGTTGACTTCAATCGAAGGCCCGAGTTTTCGGGGACTTTCTTATCGGGAATGATGCATACCTTTCATTTTGCAAGCAGAATTTCCGGTTTTTCCTGGTAAATGGTAAGCACCTAATATCTACTAACCTCTATAGTATACTAACTATTTTACAATAACTAACAGATTTCTCGCGCGCTGATTGGTTATTTTTTATCATCATTAAGAGGACAGACAGATAAAGCTGTCGTCAACGAGCGACTACGCCTCGTGAATCCACACTACTTTGACAATCTGATGATGCAATTTATCGTCAATAAGATTACAGACACATAAAAAACTGATGCCTATTTGTTAATTTGATCACGGTTCTGAGAAAAAAACCTCTAACATTGTGAAAATCTGTCTTCTCTCCATAGTCGCTTATTCGTTACTTCAATCGCTTGTTCTCCTGCCGAGACATATATCGGATTTAATACTAGTTTACCATGATTACTCTCTACCTGGTCCACAGATTCATACAGAGGATTCAATGAATTGCTTTCGAGTTCTTTTCTGATCACTTGGTCGGCAGATTCGTACAGAGGATTGTCAAATATCTTAGTAGCCACTGGACTTGAAGTCTTGAAGTCGATAGTACTGTATGACAATCTCGTATTTTCTTCATTATTATCTTGAAGTTTTACTGGAACTTCTTGAGATATTTCACGTAAAATGTTATCCTGTGATGGAGGGTCAGGTATGAAGGTTGGGTTACTAAACTGGTATTTGTTGGTATTCATCATGTCTTCAAATGGCGGGCTAACATCTTTCGTCTCTTTTGGAGTTAATACAATTCTCCCGTGATTCGACCTGGTCTTGCTATGCTTCCTCCACAACCACGCTACAAGAGATATCACTAAAACCAACAAAAGCAGAACACAAATCGAAATCAAGGCATATATCGTCGTATCTTTAGTACGGCTATTATTAGAACCCTCCGATGAGTTCTCCGTCGTGAGCAGTTTAGCCTCGCAGTTTTCCCCAGTGAAGTTAGAACTACAAACACAAAGGAAATCTTTTCCCTTCAGTGGAATACATGTTCCACCATTTTGACATGTGTCCTCTTTACAGTTTCTCCAATCTTGTTCACAGTTTTCGCCTGTCCATGGATATCGACACGGCTTACAATCATCTCCACCGTACCCCGGTACACATCCCGCACAGTCCCCGCTCCAAGGGGGATTACAGCTACACCAATACTTCGTCGTGCTGTTCTCGGAGTACGGGATACATGTCCCGTTTCGCGGACAAATGTGCGGGTCGTTCCGACAAATTGAACGATTTGTGTCACAGTTGACTCCAGTGAAAGGTTCCTTGCACAGACAAATGAATCCATCCCTCTTTTCTACGCATGCTCCGCCATGAAGACAGCTGTGTTCTGAACAATGACTAATATTAGTCTCACAACGTGAGCCAGTAAATCCCTCTTTACAGAGACAATTGTAACCATTAACATGAGATTCACATCTCAAAGTACCGCTCTCAGAACATGGCTTAGTTCGACAATGGTTTACCATGACGTCACAATTCGGGGGCGACCACCCTGTCTTACAGGGGCAGCTGTAATTCTTGTATCCTCCGAATCCATCTTCGCAAGGCCCGATGGTGTTATCCAAATGACATGGGTCAGACTCACAGTAATCGATATCGACGCAAGAATAACCGTCGCCCTTAAAACCGAGTTTACAAGAGCATTTCGCTTGTCCTGGTCCAGCTCGTAGACACATGGCAAACGCGCTGCAGTTATTTCTACCATTGGAACACATATCTACTTCTTGAACCAATACAGTAATTACGCCAGTCGTACTTAGTCCCCCACGATCAATCGCGCGGATATATAGGGAGTAGCGGTTGATAAACCAGGCATTCAGCTGAGACCCAACATAAAGCTTGCTGTCATGGATACGAAAATGACTGCTGTTTGGGCTACCTATTGATAATAGATGAGAATCATATCTGTCAGGGTCATCTACAATTATGTACCCAATGAGATGACCAACGGGTGAGTCCTCTTCGAGAGATACCGCTGTTTTGCTGCCGTTGAGAGTGATTCTCGTGGGTGCTTCGTTAATATCTGTGATATTCACATGGACGTTCTTGGTAAAGGAGAGCGAAGAGACTACTTCACGTACAGTTATTTGAACAGTAATGATTGGTGTTGTCTCGTGGTCTAATGGTGCACGTGAGACAATTACTTGATCCCTGACTACCATGAAGGGTACCCCATGGGACGTTATCTCGTACACATACCCAGTGCTCGGCACGTCCGCGTCTGTTACAGAAATGTTCCCCAGTAGGGTCCCGTCAGGTGAGTTTTCTCCAAGAGATGACGGGGTTAGATGTAAATCTGTTGGGGGTTCAGGAACATCAAGGACTTGGACGCGCAACGAAGAAACAATTGATAGCGGCGGTAGACCGCTGTCTGTAAATTTAAGAAACAGAGTAAACACAGCGCGGGCCTCATAGTTTAAAACCTTTCGCACAAGAATGGAGTTTGTTCCGGGACGGATCATGAATTCTTTTGGTATCTGATTCGTTTTGGCAGCCGATCGCTTGTGACGAGTAGACGGATCATGCGCACTAACAACAGCAAACAACTTTGCTTCCTCCTCACTTATCAACACGCACTTATGCGTCTGCAGTTGAGCGGGGTTGTTTGTATTATCCTCATCTTTGATTGTGACGTATGTTACTATKGTAACACCGACTTCAGCCGTCTCRTTAACGGTCACTACTGGTGTGCTGATCAGCTGGGTGGTTCTGTTAGGAGGGTGMGGGTCCATAGTCGTATCCCCTTGTGAATCAGTGWATATTATGTTGGTGGGCYTGTCATTCGAGTCTAAGACTTTGATAACAAACTGTTTCTGGTACCAAGACATTCCCCCGTCGGTGCATTTGATGACGATCCTGTGTTCTTTCTGCGTTTCGTAGTCCAATGGAATACCATTYMTTGAMGTGAGGAGATGAATTTTTGAATTATTTTTTTGGATCATAAAACGAGCTTCTGCGTCATCGATTAGTAAGTACGAAAAGGATTGCGGAAAAGTATCGGGGTCCTTAACGACGACATCACCAATATAGGCACCCATGGTCGAATTTTCGTACACGATTTGTCGGCTGAGCTCAACGTCATAAGGAGGCTCGTTCACGTCCTTGATTGGTATCACCATGGCAACAGCTTTCGTCAATTGATTAGGCGTGCCATTATCTGTGCTAGATATAGTTATTTTGATAGCCCTCACTGATTCGTAATCTAGCTGACCGTTGTCTTGTATATAGAGTTTGTTGGTGTGTTTTATGCCGAGTACCCCACCAGGAGTTTGAGTAAGAATGGTATAAACATGTGTCTGTTCTTGATCTTCATCTAGAGTACTCAGCTCTCCTACGATAGTATCGACCTGAAAGGTGACAAGAAAATACTTCATTCTTCGCTTTCATTGTCATTGCCACCATGTTGGTAGTATTGAACAAAAGATTGCTCATTAACGTCCTTCGTTTATACCACACCAACTTCGCTGCCATGTTCTTGTCTCTATATTTGAAAAGCATGAAACTCGAAAAGTGAGTCTCGTTCTGCCTTAGACAGTTTTCACAGCCTGCGATACTTGGCGATCGAAACACCTCTCTCTCCCTTTACCCAATTAATTGAGGACTAAGATGTTTCAAATTACCTTTCTGTTAACTAAAATTTCAAAAGGCTTGTTACGCTAGATTAGGGTAGAACGATCAGAGCCAGAAATGTCTGCATTCCCTTGCAAATAAAACGATAAACTATGCATCTAAAAACACCGCAGTTTTACAACAGACCCTTTTACTGATACGGCGGTCATCTTGAATTATAAGATGCCGAATGGGTAAACACGTAGAAAATTCAAAAAGCATAGATTGGTGAGGAACCTTACCCGAATTCAAGATGTTCGCCAACCATTAATTTTAGCCTCCCACCCCTTCCCATTCAGTAGATACTACGCTGCTACATCCCTGTGACCACTCTGCCCAGGGAGTATTTTTAAAATTTAAACTCCTTCAAAGAATAATACTTTACTGACCTTTTGATTCTCAGTAACGAAGACTCCTCGAGGGAGAACAATATCAGTTGGTGGGTCATTAGTATCGACCACAGCAACTGTTAAACGCTGAGTAACGCTGAGGTTACCGCTGTCCTTACTCGTGACATTAATGTCATAATGATCACGTGACTCATAGTTGAGCCTCGTTGTGGTGATGAGTTGGTTACCGTGTAGTCGGAAAGGGACTGTGGAAGAGTTCTCATGGTGTAAAGAGTACGTGAATGAATCCTGTTTGTCCGGGTCCAAGGTGGCTAACGTAGCAACGAGATATCCAGGGCTTTGGTTTTCTGGAGCCTATGAATAATACGCGAAAAGAGTGTTTTTCTGCACGTTCTCTCACTTCGTCGAAAAAAAATCAACTTCTTCCAAAACGGATTCAGTGAGGAAACAAAAGGTATCTGTAATTGGCATATGCTGTAGTGGTTTCCCAGCCATTGTGTGCATGTTGTGTGTGTAAACGTTTTTTTAATACTTCATTACTGTATGTTTGTAGTAGTTTATGGCGAAGCTAAATAAAATAAAATAAGGTATATTATAAAGCAACAAACTTGGAACCCACCTCAAACCTGTCACTTATTGAGTATATCCTCGTCGGTGGTTCGTTGACATTCACAATATTAATGATAAACTGTTTATTAATAGCTTCTTCATCTTGATCCTGGCATTCAACGTCGATCAAACACTTCGGCCCCAAAGCGTCCTCATAGTCCAACACACGGGACTTCCCCACCACTATGTTGAGTCCACGTATCTCAAACCGACCACTAGCATCATTACGTAATTCACAGCTAAACCGCTGAGCAACAACGGCTTCATCCGGGTCTTCGACTTTGATAGAGCCAACCAGCGTCCCAGGAATTGAATTCTCAAARGCGCGAGTACCATTGATTTYTATTGCTGTCGGTGCTTCGTTGACGTTCGTGACGTAGATGATTAATGATTGGTTGGTGGATGAATTGGTTCTGGTATCCCGGATGTTGAGRGTTATCACGTGGCTTTGAGCCTTTTCATAATCCAGCGGTGTTTTAGTTGTGATTTTCCATGTGTAGGGAGCTACAGATGGCTTTATCTGGACGAAAATAAATCTCACATTATGAACACAATAAATATTTCCGATATACTCGTGTGACATCTCTTGTTCGGCCAAATCATCGGTATGCGAGAATCAAGCAAGGTAATACACTAACGACACCGGTCTACGGGGTCGTATTTAAAAATTAAGCAAATATAGGTTATTAGAGTACAAACACTAAAAGTGTGCAACACTTTGCACTATTTAGTAGTAAATAGTGCTAATTAAACAATAGAAAACAATAGGATTAGCATAATTTAGCAGTATTTAGTGCTATTCATGTTACGCACTTATAGTGTTTGTACTCTAGTATTTTTAAACAAGTAAATACAACAAATCCGGCAAGCTTATTGGTCACAATTTACGTCTTATGCTGTTATATTCACCTACAGGTGAATATGACAGTGAAGGCGCACGCTTGTTTGTTGATGTGTGCCGCTTGCAGAGATAAATAGAATTGGGAAAAAACTTTTTCTCCGTTATTTATCAAATTCACTTGTGTTGAAAATACTAAAACTATTATATTCACCTCAGGCTCAGTGAATATCGGTGAATATTTACCTCGCCGCTCGAAGACTTACGTCTAGGTAAATATTCCCTGATAATCACTTCGCCCTCGGCGAATAATTGTTGAATATTGTTCACCATATTCACTCCGCCTTAGGTGAATAATTTTTTTAGCATAATGTAAACTTGAATATCAGAGAAAAGACAAAATTACTTACGTCTAGGTAAATATTCCCTGATAATCACTTCGCCCTCGGCGAATAATTGTTGAATATTGTTCACCATATTCACTCCGCCTGAGGTGAATAATTTTTTTAGCATAATGTAAACTTGAATATCAGAGAAAAGACAAAATTCAGGATAAAAAGAAAAACGTTTTGCTATCACTGCCGCTGTGGTTGACTTTGTCAAACCTCATCTCATAATCACTCGTCGCTCGACCAATCACAGCGCGCGAAACTATAAAATTATATCTCTAATTATACCGCTTCTCATTAATCCCATATAGGTAACTGTCCAATTATTTTCTTAATTGGACAGGTCTTGCTTATATGGGATTAGTTAGCCAGCTATATAATTAATAGGTAATGGGATTTTATGCTCTCCAATCAAGAAATAATTAGACTCGAAAAATTCCTCCGGCCTCRTCCAATTTTGTCAGTCCTCGGAATCTTTCTCGTCCAATTATTTCTTAGCATGGAGTCCTATTACATATACTAATCTTTACTATTACTATTACTGACCTGGAAGGCATCGGTAGGGTCTGAAACAAGGCTGACTATCACAGCATGGTTCATGGTGAACGAGTCCTTTAGGGTTACAATACCGACTAACGCCCCAGCGATATTTTCACTTACAGAATTATGATGGAGAACAAGGTGGTCTGGAGGTTCGTAAACATCGATGATCTGCGACGACAAAATGACAAAACAAACTGATAATAATTATATTGAATTATATTTTACACCCATCACTCCCCGTTCGGGGCTCTTCCGTGACGTTCCCTCCACACGCATTAACACTATATTCTATAGTTACAACATACAACACTCAACTCACATGATGCTTTTTACGGAGGGAGGAAACCGGAGAACCCGGAGAAAACCCTTGACCAGTGGTTACTAGTGGGGACTGTTTGGGTTTGTCGAATACAACGATTGAATAAGGAAACTAAAGTACTGCGTAAAAAAGCCACGAATGCCAGTTAATTAAATGCCTACATTATTAATTCCATACTTGCCTCAATAATAAACTTTTCAAAGTTTGTTTTTCCGCTGTTGCCATAGACACGAATGACAACCGTGTAGTTCGCTCGCTTTTCGTAGTCCAAGCTCCTAGTCGTCACAAGATCACTGTTACCTCTGGTCAGTGCGAATGCAGAATCATCATTTATATCTAACTGGAACGAGAAAGACTCGGCCGGGTCATGTGACCAAGCAAACACGTGACCGACCAATGAGCCCGCGGGTTTATTTTCAGCGATCTTATTTGAGTCCAGGGTTATGTTGATGACTCCTGACATGTCGATGTTTTTGACGTCGATGTAGATATCCTTCGGAGACCCAGCCACATTGGAATCCTGGCACCAAACTTGAATAAGCTGGCGCGCATGCGTGGCGTTGGTTAGAACTTCGCGTGTGCGCACTTGAAGCCCATGAATCTCAAAAGGGCTGCGATCACTGTTGAGTAAGTAGCAAGTGTGAGAATCCCCAGAATCTTCATCCTCTATATATAACGTACCAACAAGACTTCCAACAGGTGCATTGGAGCTGATAATGTAATGAGATATGTAGACGTTCGACGGAGGGTCATTGGCGTCTGTAACAGTAACATTAAAAGCCTCCTCAATACTTAGTCCACCTCTATCCCTACACTGTAACCCTACACTTATGTTATGTGTAGGAGCAAGTGCTTCATAGTTTATCTTGCCTTTCGTTACTAATATTCCTTTATTAACACCGATCAAGTCTCCGCTAACGACTTCACAAGAAGGTACGTCTCCTCTATCTGGATCTTGAACGCTGATACGAGCGATGTGATAACCAATGATTTTGTTCTCAGGGACACAGACTTGTCCTCCTGCTGAGCAAGAGGCGTATGCTGTGAGTTTTATTGCTTGAGGCGGTTCATTCTTATCGAGAATAGTGACATTGAACTCTTCATCATGACTCAATCCCCCATTGTCCGTCACCCGAAGAACAACACGGAGAGGATGATGGGTAGTTTCAAAGTCAATGTCTTTATTCAAAACAAGCTGGTCGCCAATGACCCGGAAGGAGTTTCCTGGGTTTGACGTCAGGATGATAAAGGTGTGGTTACCCAGTCGGTCTGGGTCACGTGCGCTCAGCGTGCCAATGACAGTACCTATTTGCGCATGCTCAGTGAAAGTAGCCGCTGATAGAAGAATGGCTGTTGGTCTTTCGTTAACGTCTGACAAACGAACTACAATTCTGGATGTGACGGTTGCCCCTCCCTTATCTGTGGAAAGAATGTTCACAGGTATTTGGTTCTGGCTTTCATAGTCTAAGAGACCAGCGTTAGCAACAACCAACGAAGATCCGACGACAGCGAAGGGAGAAGGAATAGGCTCAATGACTTCATAGTAATGACTATCAAATGCATCTTCGTCAATGGTTGACAGGTTTCCAACAAAGGATCCATTTTGTGTTCCTTCGGGGCCATTTACATACTCCTTAATCCAGCCCCCGTGTAAAATGACCCCTTTAGGAGGTTCATTTGAGTCTAGTACTGTAATGTTATACGTCGACGTGGCAGATAAGCTCGGAAACCCATTGTCGCGAACTTGAATTGTAACTATGTACTCTGACTGTCTTTCATAATCTAAACGACCATTAACCAGAAGGGTGTTGCAATTGATTCGAAACAAACCTTGTGCATCAGTGAGTAACGAGAAGGTCAGGTGACTATCCACATCAGCATCCGATGAATTAATTACTCCTACGGTATAACCAATCGATACATTTTCGTACACACTCAACCGGTCAATGATTGGTGGACCTAGAATTTGAAAAAATAAGATATAGAGGCTTTGCACCATCACATGATGGCGGTCATGACAGGAGGCACAACAATAGAGTAGTTCTCAGCTGGAAAACTGAATTCTTTCTCATGTAAATCAGATTAGACTAGATTCAATTGTTCCCGCCTCCTGTCATGGCTGCCATCACGTGATGGTGCAAAGACTCTATTGGTTATTACTAAATCGATTGACACGAGTGAAAGCCGTCTACGCATGCTCTTAGTCCGTATGCAAGTTAGTCGAAACATCTTCGTGCTATTGTAAAAATATGTAAATGTGACTTTCAAACATGCCTGACAAATGGACTTAACAAAATGCCAAAACCTGGTGTCAACGCTTGAAACTTGAGACTCATTCTTTCTCATTGTCTTTATCAATACAGTATCTTGGTCTCACGGAGAAAACGAACATTTATTCTCTTACTTAAACTTTTTGAAATTCTTAGAAAACTCTTTAAAAGGTACGCATGCGCAAACGTTTTTCTCTAGTGTAAACTGACTAACATTTCTCACAGGCCTTTTTTCTTTTTCCTAAGGTCTTTTTCAATAGGGGTCTGGGTAACAAAAGGCTTGGCCAAGAGCAGTCTGGGTAACCAACCCTATATACTTACTCGGGGCTTCATTGACGTCCAGTACGTGCACCGTCAGATTCTGTGTATACGATAACGGGGGTGTTCCACTGTCGGTGCTCATAACTCGGATATCATACCGGGATTTCCTCTCGTAGTCCAAATACCCAGCTACCACAAGAGACCCACGAGAATTATCGACTCCAAACAAACCATGAGCGCCTTCTACCATGGAGTAAGTAAAGGTCTGGTCTTCATCGCTGTCGATGGTAGTCAGTCGACCTATGAYTTCGTTTATTGCTGTGTTTTCGGGGATGAAGTGCGAGGAGAGGATGATAGAATGAGGAGGGCTGTTACGGCCAGGGATTTGAGGTACACACTGAGCCCTTATAACAGTCCATACTCCAGATGATTGACARRTGATGGTGTTCGGWCCAATGAGATAACCTTTAGTACATGTTAATGTACAGGAATGGTTGTATCTGATATTTGAAAAAAATATTCAATTTTTATCAACTTTTGGATATAGTATCGTGTACTGCGAGGGACCGCAGTACAAATTTATTAGATATATACAAGTGCCCTTCACAACTCCCTGCGCCATCTTGAAAGGTAGCCGTACCTTTGCATCAAAGCGAGATCAATGGTGAGCTTGCAATGATAAAGACCTTTTTTAACACTTTGGACGATTATTCACATCTCTATATATTATTGCTAGCTCACCGTTYGTCTCGCTTCGATGCAAAGGCACAGCTACCTTTCAAGATGGCGCAAGGAACTGTGAAGGGGACTATCATTAATAAGATGCCATTTTTGTATTCTTCAATACAACGCTAACATACCTATATTGCTCAACTGTTCCATCACACGTTASGACGATCCCTTGAGGACTCGCGGGATTCCCGCAGCTTATTGTRTCACACCGTTCCCGGTTAGTTGCAAGCTGGTAGCCTGGTTTACAAGCACACATGTAAGACCCCTGGGTATTCATGCACGTATGTTGACAGGCGTCACGCGATTGGTTGCACTCGTCTATGTCATAGCAACTCTTTCTGTCATTGGACAAGAGGTAACCAGTACTGCAGTCACAGTGAAACGAGCCAAGGATGTTAATACATGTCTGGTGACAGGTATTGAGAGAGTTATTCAGACACTCGTTGATGTCGTCACAGGTGTTAGTGATAGGATTATAAACCAGTCCTGATGAACAGACACATCTGTAGGATCCCACGGTGTTCTCACAGTATTCTGATAGGAAAAGAAAAACAATGGCTTCCCATTTCATAGATTCGTGCAATTTCATAATTTCAAGTTCTCTGTTGCTCAGGGTTAGCTTCGATTTGTGTTCCAGAGAAGGTCTGTGGAATTTAAAGGGTTTATATTGTGGAAGTTGTGCATTCTTTACTGTACCGTTGGTATTAGTGAATATTTAGACACTGATTCGAGGCTAACCCTGAGTAATTGATTCTGTAATCAAAAAACACAGCGCTACTTAGGAACTCGAAAATGGTCTATTGATGATAGTAGATGAAAAGGTTGTGTAGATGCAGACGGACAATCAATGGAGCAGATTTCATGACTCAGATTTCATGGGTGAATCCGCGGCAAGGCAAACGCCACAAATCACTGTCAACGGATTATACCTCTTTGGTTTGGGCATAAAGTTTTGCCCATTTCAGACCTTTGTCATTTCCTAGAGTGTTTTTTTTTTTTTTGTTTAACGGCTGGGTATCTTATTCTCAAAGGAATGACACGTGGTCTGAATCGGGAAAACATTACGCCCAAGCCTAAAGAGGTCTATCGCCCTTGAAAGAAAAACAAATGGGAAACTAGGTACTAATCTGCCGCTCGGAGCTTGGACAAAGCATAAATTATATCAAATATTGCAAAGCGCAGCGAAGRACTATTAGAGAGTCTTGATTTCCCCCCTTACCAGGACAGGTGTGGTTGCTATGACTACATTCATCAATATCAACACACGTGTGCTTGTCAGCTGACACAGTGTAACCTGACCGACACGAACAGACGTAGGATGATTCTGTATTTGTACATTTGAATTGACAGCCACCATTATTGATCCTGCATTCGTCTGCATCTGAAGCCAAGAAAGAAAAATACAATAAATTATAAGCTCCATACGTCTTCACGCATCTTTTTGCGCAACAATTTTTTGTTATCGCTTGAATGTTATGCCCCCCGATACCGTGACCGGGCGGGGAATTTACGCGCGGGGAATTAACGCGCGGAGACCGGTGATCTAGCGCGCATCGAACAGCTTGCCAGRAGGTATGGGGAATTTCACGGGCACTTTAAAAAGCAGGGCATCTATAAGATTTTAATGCTGGACCGAAGGCCAAAATCAGAATTATGAATTATGCAAAATGTGCGCGCTTTTATCTTCACTGGTTTCTCACCATTACAAGTTTTTTCGTCAGGATTCAAAGTATATCCACCAAGACAGGAACAGTTGTATGAACCGATGGTGTTGACGCAGACTTGAGAACAGCCACCGCGGTTATAACTACATTCGTTGATGTCTGAAATAATAGGAAAAACACAAGTCAAAATCATCCTGACCAATTATGTCTCATCCTACGAGAACCAGGGGGTGTAGTTGGGAAGGCAACGAAAGAGGAGGAAAGTACCTAGATTCCCCGGGTTTCAGAGAGTGCCGAAGTGTCTATCTGTCGCATCCCCTATCTCATTCTCTTTCCGGTTAAGTTAGGAAGAGGTATGGATCAATATTACGATTCTGATGCTTGTTGTTTGCGATTGTTACTTCCTTCAAAGTAAAAAATTGTTTGACTTGTTTCAACTAACCTTGACAATTCTGTAGATCAACTCCTAGTTCAAATCCTTGTCGGCAAAGACACCTGTATCCACCAATCATATCTTGACACTTGTGACTACATCCGCCATTATTAACGAGACACTGGTTGGGATCTGAAACACAGTATAAAGAGAGGTGGAACCTTCGAATTCCCTGCTAGCAGAGCCTATTTTCCTTTTGTTTTGGCGGAGTGAGAAATAAAGACTCGGCCGATGTAGGACGTTATACTTGTCGCGCCTGCGTGGCGTAATTTGGCAACGCTGTCATGATTTTGRCAGCCGCTCTCGTCAAACAACGTTTGGCGCCACRGTATGTTACATTTGCTCATGCGCACTACATGTACCCAGTTRAAAATCGGTTTTAAAACTGGTTTCGTTCGTCCATGATTGTGGACGGCGGTGTATCAAAGGAAACGCTCTACATCGTCTCCTTCCTCCCCGCCTAAAAGAAGGGAGAGAAAGAGGAGAGACTCTGCTAGCAGGGAAATTTGAAGGTTCCACCMCTTCCCCTCCCCCTCCCCCAATTTGGGCCGCTACGCAGGCTATGTRATGGATGAGAATGGAAGAAGGTAGTTCTGTGTGATTATGGGAAAGTGTGACTATGGATCATATTTTTTTCACATGCAAGGGGTCTATTTATACTGCTCCAAGCTAATTAATTCTGCAGAGAAAATATTTAAATATGCCATAGCAATAATCAAGTACAAACCTGTCCCTGGTTGTCTTTCAGGGTGATAAATGTGTAATGCTGATGGTCTACTCATTCCACCACTTATACTAACTCTATCCTGTCCTGTACTCTTATCACAATGTTCAATGGTATGTTGATGCCAATCTGTCCAATACAGCCTGTCTTTGAACTGTGTCAAGGAGTATGGGTGATATACTTTCCTTCCATCGATGATGGTGTGTCTTTTTTGACCACTCAATGTAGACTTTTCTATTTTATCAGTATTCGCATCTGCCCAGAACAGGACTTTATCCTTATAATCAATYGTCAAACCATTTGGCCAAACAAGATTTGAGCTGACCAACACTTCTTTATGACTACCATCACTCATTTGTGCTCTAGATATTTTAGCATCATTCCCCCAGTCTGTCCAGTAWAGTCTATTATCAACTGGATCAACCACCAAAGCTCTAGGTTTTTCCTCAGGTAGAGCTATAAGTGCCCTGCGTTCGGTACCATCCAGCTTAATAACATTGATAGTAGCCCTTCCTGYGTCAGTCCAATATAGTTTTCTACCCAACCAGTCAAGAGCTAGGTCTTCAGGCACTCCCAGATCTGATGTAACAAAGTCTTCTATATTCTTAGGAYTTAGACCTTGATCAATATGGACTCTTTGGATCTTTTTAGCTTTGATATCTGACCAATAAATTGTTCTTGTCTTGATATCAAAGTCTAAGCCAACGACATTTGAAAGTCCTCTGACGAGGTATTGATATCCTGTGCCGTCAAGATTAATGCGACGGATATCCACAGTGTTAGAAAATATTATGAAAGGTTTATTAAGTTGTTGGGTACTTGCTGCAGTACAAAACAAAACTGGAAAGAAAAGAAATAGAAAAAGGAAAATTAGGTATTTGAGAGGAGTATGTGGTGGGTGGGGGAGGGGGAGAGGGAGGGGAGAGCAGAGAAGGGAGAGGAGGGAAGGGCAGAAGGGAGGAATGGGGCAGAAGGGAGGAATGGGGCAGAAGGGAGGAATGGGGCAGAAGGGAGGAAGGTGGCAATATATAGTTGTCAATATATAGATGATCCCCCTCCAGTTGTCTAAAAACCATGCGATCCCCCTAAATCCTCTGATAGCGAGGTRGCTTAAGGTCAATTTGTCACATGCACATATGACCCAGTCCTCTCAATCCAAGACACATTTGCCACCCTGATATGGAAATCACCGGCACCCCTCATGTGTTTGTTTCAAATGACATAAGGGAACTCTGTAGCAATTTTGGTGCTTTCTTCTATATTGTAACAATCTTTGCATTAAGCAACCTCACTATAAGCCCCAGGTGATGAATATTTTGACTGTTCCCTTATCATTTATAACAATAATGATCAAATATAATTTATAATGATAATTTATATTATTCTGACATCTTCACAGTCATGCCTACTTGACTGTCTGAATTGAAACAAAATACTATTCAAAATTTGTATTTGTAATAACTTTTGAGTTTAATAACACGTAGCTATGTTTATACAAATTGCAAACTCACCTGCAAAAAGTAGAAAAAAAGTTGTTTTTCGTGCACCAGGACAAAACATCACGTTACCTWTAAACAAAAGAAAAACGTAACAATTAGGGAGAAGAACTTTATTAGTTTTCGAATTTTGAATCAATCGTCAGGATGTTTTTCAGTTTTTCAARGACAAAAGAACAAATAAACAAGAGACATTAAAAAAACATTTAAAAACATACTCCATGGCGACTAAACTAAACTTTCTTGGTTAAGAAGAACATGAATGATCTTAAGAGAGAGGTAAATTCGGAAAGTTACATTCAAGTTTTATCGCAATTTAATAACTCTGACTTTTTAATATGACACTAAATTTACACATTTATGTAAAAAATACCATTAAAACGCATTCACATGGCCTGTAAGGCTTTACTTTATGAGGTGTTCAAAGCACAAAGCTTTAGAATTTTATTTTCAGTAGCTTTTCTTGGACTGCAAAGGAACTGAACTGTCATTCGATCTGTCTTCAATATAAGCTTATTACAAACATAAGCTTATTATTATTTTTATTCCAACAAAAATAACATCTTCCATCTAACCATCAAGGCACCTAAATTGCGTTTGAACAAGGTAATTTTAAGGGCAATTAACTTTGATTTTACGGCTTTTATAATTATAAAGTAGTACAAGGCATCAACTTATAACAGCGCTATATGGTAATAAGCTTAAATTAAACAATTGTCAAGGAATTCACCTTCGAAATAAGTCTTTCCACCAAAGAAACATTGACTTTGTGCTCTCTCTCTGATATTTCTCTCAATTATTTARTTTTCTAGATTTCTCCAAACCCCCTGTTATCTCCAACTGCTGTTTTTACTTCCTGGATAAGTAATATTACGTCGTTGTTTTAAAAGTTGTCCTGCGATGTGTAGTAAACATGACCAAAAGGTCAACTCTTTGTCTTTAAAATGCAAATGTTTTTTAAAAACAAAGGCGGTCCAGACATCATATGGAAATACACAAATCTTCAAGCCAAATTGTGATGAAAAACTTTTTGCATAGGATGTTTAAAAGTAACAAATTGTTACTACTAGAATTTAAGTTTTGTTATTGTAGAGAATTTGTCATCATTTGATTGGAAAAAATGGCGGGAAAGCGACCACAGGCAGCCCAGTTTATTAACAGTATTTTTCGGTGATTTGCTAGCTACAAAATTTAGTAAGACGCTACAGTAATTTTTTACCTAATTTTCCCGTTCGATTGTATTATGAAAGACGATAACATTGCCTTAAAGTACATATATTTTTTAAAGGTGGTTTTTAAAAAATTATATTTACGACGATAACCACCTCAAGCTTATAGCGAATAAATTAATGTAAAACGATTCATTATCGATTGGTTACGAAGGCTTATCGATGTTGATACAAATGGTATAGAAAATGTGAAAAACAACATCAAAAGCGTGAGAATATTTAACGCCATGGTAAGATATAATAACTTAACATTTAAAGCTGATGTAGTGARTTGGTGTATTGTGGATATTTTCCACRTTGCACTTCATTCTAAGCYTTTGTCTTTGCCGAACAGTGACTGTCCACATTTAGTATATTGACATCGATTTCGATTTGGGTTTAACATGTGTTTAAACATATATATTTGTCGTATAATAATGAAAACGTTCAACAATTATTGATAATTAAGCTTAAATATTTTTTAGATTTTATATAAGTTTAGACAAAAAGAAAGAAATATTTATATATTAGACTTAATTTCGGCCTATTGGTGGCGTGCGTCAAGAACAAATCACAGCCGCCATGTTGGTTGACATGATAAAAGACACCAAGCTCCAGGAACAAAGCTTTTGTCAAAGTCAACCAAAATGACAGGTATTACATCACATGCACCCCAAAAATAGCTTATAAGACTTATTAGTATAGTTTTATATTAATATTAGTATCAATTTTATATTTATATTTATATTAGTATTTTAATTGAGGCTTCGAGGGCTGGGATTTGTCAAGCAACCAGTGATTATTAGACATTAGCATATACCAACTTGTGTACTTCCTAAGAATGGCGTGCTCTTTGGTTAATTGGAGGTGAATATTGTACAATATTCACCTCTGAATCTCGGAATATTGAGTGGGCAACAAAATGGCATCTGCCGGCAGTCGTTTTGCTACGATTTCCGATGAGGAAATTGAAAAAATGAAAGTAAATGCCATTCTTATCAATACTAAAAAGGCAACGAAGTATGGCCTAAAAGTTTTGCTAAAAGTTTTGCGTGAATTTGTTAGGCAAACTAAAGTTTCTGTTTGTTTGTTTTTATTGAATTATTGTATATAAAAATAAGTTACTCTGTAAACAAGTTGGTATATGCCAAAACAATTATTCGCCTCAGGCTCATTGAATATGGAGAATATTCACTTGAAGACTCGCGTCTCGGTAAATATTCCCTGATATTCACTTCCCCTTTGGCAAATAATTGCTAAATACTCACTGCTCTAGCAGTGATTATGAGCTTTCCCACAGTTAGCCAGAGCAAAAGTAATAATAAAATGTTTTTTACCCCGAAATGTTTTCTTTTCTCTGATATTCAATTCTAAAGTTATTCACCTCTAGTCTCCTTTGCAGCGGTTTTTAGTCAGTCCAAATGCTTCCCTCCCCACTGGAGTTGGGGGGGGGGG
>NW_022258175.1:38772-50679 GCF_009602425.1 Actinia tenebrosa
ATCCTGGGCTTTCAGCTACTGTACATTGGCATCCTTACATCATTGATAAAAATACTGCAAAACATGGAGAAAATTACATGGATTATAATATCAGACGATGGGGTGGAGATGGATGGACCCAGTCATTGAGGAAATCAGGTAAAAAGATTGGCCTGGAGTTTAAAAATTGGCAGACATGGCCCAACACTTTACATGGCCATCGACTAATACATTTGACAGGGGAACAACAAGGTCCGAAGGGTCAGAATGCAGCAAAAGATTTGCTATTCAGCATGATTTATGAAGAAGGAAGGAACATTAGTGAAATTGATACCCTTGTAGAAGCYGCACACAAGCTCCATCTTGAAGGTGCTGAAAAATACCTTAAATCCGACAAGGACACAGATGTTATATTATCAGCAGATGCTAATGCTAAAAMAAGCTTGAGGATATCAGGTGTTCCGTATTTCATCTTCAGAGACAAGCAGAAATCATATACTCTTTCTGGAGCTCAACCATCAGATAATATCCTGCAAGTCTTGGGGCACTTGAAACACTAACAAGTTTCTAGCTGGCTTTACTGTGTGGACACACTAACCGGGACTACTTAAAGTGCCCCTAATGCCTAATCACAGACCTTATGTAAGTTGAAGATATATTCATGAAAATGCGAAAATCCAAAAATGTTTTGAAATTAAATGCATTCCTGATTTTTAAATGAGTTTTGAAAACGCGCCTTTTCATATAAGACTTGCGCATTCTTCCAAGTTGGATTCACTCGTACAATAAGTGAAAGCTCAATATTTTGGCATTTTTTCTTTCTTAAAACTTTTAAAAACAGCACTCTTGACCCACAAAAAAATTGGTGTATCACCCCGATGACGTAATTTTTCAGGGTCCTCAAACGCGGTACTGAAATTTCAAGAGTGAGTGGACACGAGAATTTGGCCAACGTTTTCGTGTCGTAAAGAAGCAGGAATTCGTTTGAAACGGAAAAAAATTGGAAAAACATGTTTAAGACAATGTGAGAATTTGTTCTAAATTGGTCTGTAATCAGGCATTAGGGGCACTTTAAATACAAAACTGACCAATCAGATAACAGTTTAATATAGACAGAGATTGAACTGATAACGGCATTAGCCAATCAAATTATCTTGTTCCCATGCTCTTATTGTTTACTGTCAATCATGTGACTTTTTGGAGTTCACTGGGGGTGAACAAGCAGTTGACTGGGGGGCAACTAGCGGATGTTAAGTCAAAACATGTCAAAATAAGTCCTCAAACTATTGTATTTGACTATTTCTAAAACATGAAACCAGAAAACAAGAGATCAAATTAAACAACTCCAAGAATCTACAAGCCATAAAAAACACAGCTATTACTGGAAGTGACGTTTATTGATAGCAGCAACCTATTATATCGATGCGCTTTCTGATTGGCTGGCTAAAAATATTGAATTAAATGTCGCACTATGATTGGTTAATGATACTAGTTTATCTAGTGTTCCCAGTTGGGGTATATGCACAGTAACATTTTCCAGGAGTTAACAGATCAAGCAAAAATTACCATAATAACATTATATTCAAAACTAGAATTTATTTCTCATATTATAAGACTTAATAAAGTATTGTAGGTTCTGATAATGATTAGTTTATTCCTTACACCAAGCTGGATGAACAAATCGCAAGTATATATTTTTATAAAAGTATTCCCTTAAAAAAAAAAAAATTATTTATCATATATTCTCATCACGTCAGTGAGTGCGTAGCAGCATGATCAGAGCACCTACTCATCCCACCCCTCCYTTGCTGGGAAGTAAAGTATTTCCTTTGGGGAGGGGGAGGTAGAGTAGTGGCTAGACAGCATCTTGTAATAATTTTTAGTTTATAAATTTTTAGTGCCTCRTTTAAAAAAAAGTTTTAAAAAGTTTCTGTTGATTTGTACATATTTAAAAATGTTGTGAAAATGTCATCCAAGGTTGTTTTTCAATTTTATAAAGTTCTAACAGATTGCAAAGGTACATTTGTGTCTGACAGTCTGTAGAACATCATTGAATTATTTAGCCATACATGACACAATTGTTAGCAACTAGAAAAAGAAGTGTCTTTGATATATCACTGTTAGTGAATTCATGCAGATAGTAGTACAGTGTTTTCAATTTTTCCTCTAAAGATTGTTCACAATAAGGTTTTGTTTTTAACCATCAACATGCAGGTAAAAAGCACCAGGATTAAGCTTTCCTCCTTAAGTTATTCATGTACTACCATTATTAATCCTCCAAAATGGAATATGATAAACTGTTTCAGAAAATTTACTTCCTTGAACTTCTGATTAAAATTCTTGCAGATAAAAGTTGTGAGAAGCACACATACAAGGGAAAGAAGCCAGGAACTTCCTTGTAGTTTTTTGAAGCATTCTCCCTGGGCTACRAACTAGGACCTTTTATTCCCTTGAACAATTTTTTTACTTAAATCTGTATAAATTGCAGGTGTACTGTCAAGAATATTTGATTCCTTGGATAGATGAACTTCTAACTGCCTTAGTCGACATATTTCTCTTTACTTTTGTGCCCATTGATATTTTTCTTGGTCTATATGAAGATCCTGTTCTCTTAAATGGAATAGGAACAGACAAGTCTTTGACRGCAGAAGGTATGGAGGTGAGAGAAACTGATAGGTTAGAGGGATTCTCAAGGGAGCGTATGTCACCACTGCTTGAGCTCAGCGGACCAGGTTTGATTGTATCTGTATTAGTGATACGGTAATGCAGTGCTTTGTCAGGAAGGGTTGATGTACCCTTGCCATACACTTCTAGTATGGCTTCTAAAAACTTCATAAAGAGTTGTGCTCTGTTATTCTGTCCACTTTGTTCCTGAAACAATTCAAAATGGAATAAAATAAGCAGAGCCATAATAATCATGATAATTTATTAATGGAAGTGGATGAATAGGTCTCCAGTTCTGCCGATGTTGCAAATACTTTGATCCGGATTTCAGATTCAAAGTAAAACATTTTTTGCTTATAACACAGAAAAAAATTGAATTACACGTGGCTGATTTGGTTAGCTAATAGGCCTGCTCAACCAATAAATCCTTATTTGGAATTCTGTATATTTATATTCTATTTAGTGCTGTTCTTCACTCACTCGCTGGTTGAGGTCCATATGGACCACAGAATGAAGGTTTCAACCAAATTTCAAAAAGTACTTGAGAATTAATGCAGAGAAAGTGAGTAAAAAGATGCAAACTTATACATTCTGCRAGATGTTTATATGGATATTTTCATAACAGGTTGATATATATTTGTTCAAACACGTCTTACCTTGAATTTAGTGAAGTGGCTAAACCCAGTGAATCCAAATGCTGAATATCAATAAAAAGAAACATTATTTTTGAAATCTCTTCAGGTGCTCTCCCTATTAAGCATTCCTGTTACATGTTGAAACTTTCTGGTAAAACGTCTGTGCTACTGGATTCTGTGACATCTTTAAGGGAAGGTACATTTTTAATGGAGGAGGGGTTTGGGCTTCAGAGGGGAGTGTTTTTTTCAGAAAAAAAATGTTAACTTTTATGGAGGGCCAAACGTTTTCATCTTGATGAAAGCTATCTCTTTGTTAAGTAAAAGGGTGAGGTCTACAACTTTACCCCCCCTCAAAAAAAACCCTCAAATCTTCCCTTATGAGAAATGTTTGAATGCTCAGCTTTGCAAATGTTTGGTAAGCAGGCCTAAGGAGAAAGTATGACAACTTTCTACCAAAAAACACTTCCAGCCATTCTAATAACAGTGAAAAGATGGAAACCTTTTCTCATTAACAGAGACTCTATAGAAACATTACAAGCCAGAAGGGATTAAACTATACTTACAGGCCAAAAAATTGTGTCTGAGATGATCATCTGATGGTTTGGAGGCTGTCACTGAGTGAATAATAGTTTGAATGGCTTGCAACGTATGTAAATCTTCAGAATGGCCAAGAACTGTGCTAAGATTTGAATCAAGTTGATAGAAACTATGTAAAATAAAAACAAAAAGTCAGTACTTGTCGTATCACCTTGTTGAAAACCATTTTCAAGAGCTGAAGCTGAAGGAGGGCTTTTTATGTTGCTTCTGTTTTGGTCATGGTCATTTCTGCTAATTTTGCTCCACCTTCTGTTGTGGTAGTAGTTGTTGGTAGTGCTGTTGCTTTTGTTGTGGTTGCTGTAAGTTTTAGTTTTTGCAGTTGTTATATTTGCATGTTGCTGTTGTTGTGGATGCATGTTGTTGTTGCTTTTGTTGTGAGAAATCATTTCTGTTCTTGTAATTGTAATTCTTGCTGTTGTTGCAGTTGTTGCAGTTGTAGTTGTAGTTGTTGCTGTTGTTGTAGTTGCTGTTTTTTTAGTTCTCAGACATGGAAATCATTCTAATTTTTGTCTTCATTCTTACCAGTGTAGTAAGCAACAATGCCTGTGTGTGGTTGTCGTTAACAATCCCAGGATCAAGTAGCATATGTTGGCACTCTGAAGGCCATTCAAAAGCTTGTCCCTCAGGAGGTGCCTCATCAGCTAATGGTGATTGCGAAGGAGTAATAACGATAGACACACGACTATCCACCGACAGTGTTGATCCTGGGGTGATTTCTATCTTGGACCTTGAGGTGTGTCCCAGAGGCATGGGTTCTGGTGTCTCAGGGGTATTGCCTGGTTTCAGTCTACTACGGATGTCCTCTGATACAGGTATTAAGGCTAATCAAAGAATAAGCAAATAATGATGAGGCTTCAACAAATTTAATCCAGGAGTCAACTTGGTGCTCCTGACACTAAAGAAAAACGTTTGTGCATGCATGCATTTTAGCACGTTTTCTAAGAATTTTGAAGAGTTTGAGTGAGAAAATAAATGTTTGTTTCCTCCAAGTATACTAAAACCTTCGAGACTATACTTTTGTCAGACCAAGATACTGTATTAAGAAACACAATATGAAAGAATTAGTCTTAAGTTTCAAGCATGGACACTAAGTTTTGGCATTTTGTAAAGTCCAATTTATCACGCATGTTTGAAAGTCAAATTTACATACGTCGACTAATTTGCATACGGATTCAGAGCATGTGCAGACGTTTTTAACTCGTGTAGGTGCTCGTATTGCTCACGCCAAATTTTCGCGCATCTACTGTGCGCAACATAGTATTGCTGTTTGTTGCCAGATTTACTGAAACTTATAATCAATGTGATGCACCTGCAAATGATTACTGTTAAGCGTGACTTTTAAGTTTAAGTTTTAAAAAACCTCTCTAAAAAGTTTTCCATAAATTAAACATTGTTTTATCTAGGCTTCATAAAGGTTTGGGATAACGCATTTAGAAATTCGGGATGCTAAAGTCTGCTATAGGATAGGGTTGTAGCCACCAGCGCGGTTGTTCCTGTTTTGACCTCACCACTTTTAAACATCAGAACCATCCCCCCTCCCCCCTCATAAAAAAATCTATTACACAAGTAAATAAGAAAACCGGACCACCTTTTTAAAATGAACCAATATCTAACAGAAATCAAACATGTTTTCTTTAAAATCACAGTCATTTTTTAACACCTCTCAGCTAATTCCCGATTCCTGAACCACCCAATGTCCAAGCATTCTCACCCAATACCTAAACCACCCAGTGTCCAAGCATTAATTCCACCCGAATCCTTCCTTACCTGCAAGGTATGCTAGGTTTTCTTTGGTCACGGCAAACTTGTTTCTACTAAAATAAAAAATGTTGGAAGTCAGCTGAGAATATTATGTTGAATGGATGTGAAGTTAATGCAAGATATTCTTTACCACTGTTTGTGCTTGCTAGTGATGTCCAACATCAAGTTCAGGATACGGATTGCTCGAGCCGCTGTTGTTGCTTGCGGATGATAAACACCTGGAAGTGTAAAGCAAGGTGGGCAGTGATTAGAAGGTCAATGAGATGTAGGTAGATGCACAGACATACAGGACAGACAGAGAGACAAGATAGACTAAAGAGAGTAGAGAGAGGAACAGAAAGGACAGGAGAGACAGACATAGATAAAAAAAACTAACACAAGAAAAAACACGGTGAAGAACAGAGTAACTTAATATCACGTCACTCAGGGAAGGGCGAGTAAAGGAAAGCTAAAGCCGCTACATCATTTGTGTCACTTTTACTTTTTTTACAAAAAAATCGATTGCTTTTCCCAGTGGAATAACACTAAACAGAGACAAAGACGGAGACGGAGACGGAGACGGAGAATGAGACGGAGAATGAGACGGAGAATGAGACGGAGACGAAGAATGAGACAGAGGCAGAGACAGAGAGACAAAAGGCAAACGAATATGCAGCAATGTTAAATCTTTCTATAGAGCATATGCATTCAGGGAAAATAAAATAAATGAAATGAATAGATTCTTTACTGACCTTTGACAAGATGCCCCATTAAAGCAAAGTGGAAATTACCATAGAAACTGACACCCACAAAA
Source organism: Actinia tenebrosa (assembly GCF_009602425.1). The sequence goes on from NW_022258175.1 coordinate 45,202, forward strand.
TGGTCCATCTGTTTGCAGTGGAACTCTAGTAACGGTTCTTTCCTGACGGCCATCAGTGCCTCTTGCATCTAAAACAAAGATTTCTCTTATCTATTTATCATTTATTTTATTATTATAAGATTACTTATATCTCAAAAGTATGATTCCACGGGAAGGGTTCTCCTTCCGACAAGTTTCTTTCATACGGTACAAGGTTTTTTTCATGGGGGTAGGAAAACCAGAGAAAAACCCACATGACAAGGGAGAGAACGACTGATCAAACAAACTCAACTCAGAAGTATAAATACCATCGACTGCCTTTCGTTTTCTCACTGGACTCACAAGATGACTTCCTCTCAGGTTGTCAAAACGTAAGTCACCACCAATAACAGTCTTTCTCAAGACACACTCACCCAGTCGATCACACATTAGATAAATAAATAAATCACTTTTATTTAAGTGTCTAGTCGTTCTAGCGCTTTCGCACTAATTGGGGACACTTTTCACTCACACGCACTACCACTACATTTAATACTCCATGCACACAACGCTCAACTCACATGTTGATTTTTACGGAGGGAGGAAACCGGAGAACCCGGAGAAAACCCTCGTAGCATAGGAGAGAACAACAACTCAATTCACATGTGGCGACCGCAGGGCTTGAACCAGCGACCCGACCCGCTGGACTCACAGCGGTGGAAGACGACACGTTAGCCGCGAACGCCACCCATGCTACCCATTACAACAAACTTTAACGTCACCTGAGTTAAACCATTAACTCTGAAACTTATCTTACACATGCAGTTTAGGGAGGCATTGCCTGTTAAGAGCCTAGTTTAAGTTCTGTCAAGTTCTTCAATGGACAGCTTGCATCCATAACAGGTCACATGACCCTATCCCTAAAAACGAGCGTTCGTGTCACAATGAACAGAGGTAAATTCACGTGACCTTTTAGCGCAAGTCGTTCATTCTTTCAAAGTTCTCTCGTGTTGTAGCTGAAAATAAGGGATAATTAACATGTACGTTCATCTTACCGATTGTGTTTCGAATGCTCCATGTGAGTCAAGTGTTAGGAGACTCTGCTCTAATAAAGCCAGGCCACACGGGTACAAGGAGAGCTCTGATAACTAGGACACATAAAACAACATTATCAGTAATTAAAACAAAAAATATGGTTCTTTTTCCCAACCTCTCGGCCGATCCAATGTTTGACATCATTGAGTTGTTGGGCAGACTCCCTATTGGAGTCTGGAGTTTTAAAACACAGTTCATGTAATGCGAAAATTTGCCTTGTATATTAAATGGGCTTAGCAGAGTTACCTGTAAGACAGCTATTGCGACCCAGAAGAACGCCTTGTGGAATTTAGATTCCTAGTAAAACAAGAAAGTGAGGCATAAGGTGTGGCTTTTATACATAGATGGAGTGTGAATCAATTTATGTGTTGGATTACCTTGCCTAGTATGGCCTGAACTCTATTGAGACACATGACAGCTGATTCAATTAGCACTAGGTCTGTGTAGTTACTGAGGGCCTGAGCAGCAAAAAAACATGTATAGGAATAAGCATGGGTAATGGGTAAGCATAGGACAGGGGTATGAGTATGAGTATGAGTATGGACAGGGGTGGGGGTAGGGGTAGGATAGGCACAGAGGTAAGGGTAAGGGTAGGATAGGGGTAGGATAAGGGTAAGGGTAGGACAGGTACAGGGTTAAAAGGTAGGGGTAGGACAGGAGCAGGAGCAGGGGCAGGGATAAGGACAGTGGCAGGGATAAGGCTAGGGGTATGAGTATGGATATGAGCATGGGTGCCAGTATGGGTGTGGGTTTATTTATAGGTATAGGCGTAGGTATAGGACATCATCATACTCATATAAAAAAAGGCATCTACTCACTACTATAAGGACGTGTAGAATCCGTTGAACCATAGTATCATCAGCCTCCTTACTGATGCATCCAAGTACGACTATAGTTCTTGGTTGTAAAGCAGGATTGAATTGGAAGGCGAAGCTAAATGACAAAAACATTTTTCTTATTAATTTATTAGTTCATTTGCAGTCCAATAGCGCAGCGCACTGATTCTAAAAATAGCTTAAAGATTCGGACAAACATTGCATTCTGTTTAACCACTACGAGGATTATACGAACCGATTTTATTATTTTTACTTAAAGTTACAATAATAACCCATGTAAACTAAGATCAACTGCGATCGGCTGTGAAAATTATCTGCTGAAAGTAAACTTGCAAGTTTGTTTGTCCGAATTTCGCCTTTGTCTTCGTTATTATGACGTCACGGCTGTGCTGCGCTATAGAGCAGGTTTCATGATTCATTATAAATTGAAGTTGTCTCTGACTTGTGAAATGTATGATTTTTAAACAGAGATTTCGGTCTAAACAAAGACCTTTATCAGTGTAACTGAAAATATTTGCACAGCAAGTGTATGTTACGTCATTGCCGCCATCTTGGTTGACGATAACAAAGCATTCCTCATTAGTTTCTAATGTTAGGTCAACCAAGATGGCGACTGTTTCATTGTTATTAAATTATTTCACATTTTAGTTTGGATATAGACCAAATGCAAAACTCGCACCCGAATTAAAATATATATTAGCTATTGTGGCGCCGTTAACAATGAATGACTAATAAGAAATATTTTGTTCAATGGCAGCACCAGCGATTCCCGAAAGGCCGCCATGACGTAACGTGCAATCGAGGAATGGCATAGATTATAGTTTCATTTTATTCTTTTTAGACTTTCATTATTATTTTAATGCGCATTAATTATTTTAATTAGTTTTGCGCAATATAAATTATTGATTTATATTATTGCTATTTTATTATTTTAGGTGGAACTTACAGACACGCAGACGGCTGATATCCTCCAAATAGAAAACCAATCACGACTTGGGAAAAATTTTCTAATGAAAACAGCAGCGATTCCAAAAAAGTTACTCATATCAAGCTTTACTCTATATGTTAGTGTCGAAGTTAGAGTAGAGAAAGCTCACTCCATATATGGTATGATCAATTCCATATTTAGGATTGTGCGGAAAAGCGGCAAACAAAAAGGCCGTCGTTTTATGACGAATTCGACATGAATATTTTTGAAGAAGAAAAGAAAAGAAAAAAAGACAAGTAAAAAAAAGAAAAACTTTGGAAAATCGAGGAAGGATACGGGGACGATGCTAACTCGTGGGTCTGCCTCGCAGACAACAGACACAGGGAAATACGACACTCAATGTTTGATATGAAAAAAAAACCTTCTGCTAATTCAACTGCTTAACAGCTTGCATTAAAACTGACCATTGAATATCGTCAAGACTTTAGATAACTGAATACGGTGCTGAGAGAAACAATCGAAAACTGAACAAAGTACAGATGGTGCAAATATCTGCATCTGGATGTCCTCTGAATCGTATAATTATGGATTTTTTAAACAGTTGAGTTAAATAAGGGAACTTTATTTTGACTGTCAAAAAGTTCCGGCCAATTTTTATTTTTATTTATATATTTTAGTCGAATTGCTTGGATCTTAGTCGTTGGTACTGTATAGTTGTTATTTTTGTTTTGAATTATTGGAATAGCATGGCAAGAAAAAGCGACACTCACAAAGTGGATCAGGATGAACCCAAGAAATTGTCCTAACTTTGGAGTGAGGGTAGAAGGCTCACAAACAGGTATTCGGCTAAAACCATGTTGTSGAAAACTTGAGTTATAAACATTTCTTAACTTTTTCGTTTGCTAGAGTTTTTGCATGTCTTAAAAGACATTGGAAGTGGCTTAATTTTAGTATTGAAGAGAAATAGCTGTTTGTTTTGTTTTACAGGAATAGTAGATTGGGACCACTTGCGTAGGCTCGGGAAGAAGAAGAAGGATCGCCATGCGATTGAAAAAGTGATTGCGGTCTTAGAATCTGGTAAGTTTAACAAAAAAGTTTTAAAAATGTGCAGAATAGAGTTTGGAAAGCGAAAACAAAGTGAATAATAATGAATAAAATTATAATGGCGCCAATGGTGCAGATTTCGAAACAAAAAACCGAGATTGCCAAGGTTCGATGAATGTTCACCAAATAATGATTTTAAACCATATTTATGATCGAAAATTAAATAATTTTAGAAATGCGCGGCGAAGACATAGTTTTAGGATGTCGTTCCTAGATGTTCAAATGGGAGATTATCGCTCTATTTTTCGGCTTTTTTGCGCATTTTGATGAATCGCTTCCAACTTTCAGTCAGCGATCTTTGAAGATGTTTATTTTCTTAAATCGTCCATTCATCAAACCGAGCTGCTAATGAAAAGAATTCAAGCTTTTAAAAACATTGAATCATTTTAATTTTCTTAACAGGGCTCGGTAAGCTCAATCTGAAGAAGACATCTGACACAACAACATGCCGAGTTGTAACAAAAAGTTGCGCGAGATGAGAATGCCAAGCATCAATTAAGCTGAACATGCGACAACGAAAAACGAGGAAGCCATTCACTTCTCGGGGCGCTGTGACCGCAGCGAACTAGATAGAAGGGAAGGTATAGGCTATTTCGTGGGATTCAAAACGACATCCCGAACCCTAACCTTAACCCGGTGGCTTCAGACGAAGGTGACGTCATTTAATTCGGGATGTCAGTGTCACGTGATATAGCCAAAAGGAAGGTGGGTGTTTCTAGCAGTCGAAGGGCCTTTTAACGTTGGTAGCTTATTATGGTAAGTCTATACTAAATTTTWAAAATATTTTTCACAAAATCTATCACTGATAATGTTAATAATAATTTCTGTTTTTCAAAGCCAGTATGTCGGTCGAATTTAAGAACATATTTTCAGATTATTGCGTCTCTCTTAACTCGGTTATGGCTGCCACAACGTAAATTGTGTCATGCATGTATTGTTTCTCAGCCATTTCATTGTTTCGATATTAAGACAACTCACAAAATATTTAGTAAAGAGACTATCCATTGCGATAAGCAAGATCTAATGTCGGTAATGCTTTTATCATACAACTGATGAAGTATAATTTTATATTTTTCGTTTGCAAGTCTTTCCTTTCGCTGTGTTGTTGTACTACGGTTGTAAGCTTAAATTTATCCGAGCCTCAAATGCAGTTCAAATGCGGTTTTTATTCATAAAATGTTGTCTTCTTTTGTCGAGAGTTTTAGTGAGGAGGCTTTTATGATCAGCCTTCTTCAATAGAAGGTTCAGTTGGACAAGATTACGGTTTTCTTTCCGTATGCGGGATGAATGGGGAAGCGGTTTTTCTTTGATGTTTTTCTAGGGAAATTGGACAGTGATAAATGACGAATCTTTTTTCCTTTCTGCAGAAAAACGAAGCAAAATCCCCAAAGTTCTCATCACGTTGCATGCAAGTAAGTGGTACTAGGGTAATGGAACTCCTTAGTGATCTTTTTGAAGCCATACTTTTATTAATACACGATATATCTTTCTTTTTTGCAGAGGAATGAAGTAAAAGGATTGCAGCTCTCATCACGTGGCATGCCAGTAATGCAAGAA
>NW_022258176.1:0-11239 GCF_009602425.1 Actinia tenebrosa
GTATTGTAAAGTTGTGTGAATTTTTCAATAAATTCTTTTGTCAAAACCACTTGCAATCTGATTCATAGCTGAGCGCCTTGCCGCCGGTTACAGTGGCACCGAGCATAATACTTAACGAAGCAAATATAAACAATTTATAACTATTCGTTTTCGAAGCTTTGCTCGTATCAAAATACCTCTCTGGTCGGCCATGCTGAAAGGTTTTGCCTCCGTTTGTGATGCAGAAGTCGCGAAGATTAATCAACTTTAGATTATTCTCTCTTAAGATAATTATTTTTGTTCATTACGAGCAAGAGTGCTTTTTTAATTCGTGAATACGCTAAACAAAGAAAAGAGTTATTGTGAAGGATCGAAATATGCAAATGTGTTACGAACCACTGGTAGTCCATGCTGTTTGACAAAGAGTTCGTAAAATGAATTATCTTTGACAGTACTGATAATATATATTAAGGCACTGCCTAAAAGCGCATCTTAAAAGTAAACATCTTAAAAGATGAAGAGTTTAAGCTTTCCAGACAAGCCTTGATGTCCAGACGACGAGAATTAACAAAGGAAGGCAAAGGAAACAAGACAAATGCTACTGCTCCTCTGACAAGCAAAGAGATTGATGCTATTTTTAATGAAAACGAGTTTGGAGTCCATGATCCAGAGATCCTTTCCCGTACTATGTGGTTCTTGCTTACTTTGCACTTTGGTCATAGAGCACGACACGAAGCGAGACAGCTGAAGTTTGGAGACGTACTTTTGAAGAAAGATGAAATAAATGGCGAAGAGTATGTAGAGTGGTTCCAAGAAAGAGAAACTAAAACCAGACACGGCGATGAAAATTAACACCAGAGAGCTTTCCGACCAAGGGCTTATGAGAGCCGCGACAAGAAATGTCCTGTGGCCTGCTATAAGCAGTTTGTTTACAGGCGTCCCGAAGAAGCCAAAAGTCCAGAAAGTCTGTTTTTTCTTGCTATAAACCATAGAAGGCCAAATGATCAAGTGTGGTTTCTAAACAGACCGATGGGAAAGAACAAGATTGGCGAATTCCTGTCTCAAGCAACAAAAGATTTGAAGTTCACGAAGTCAAAAGCCGGTAAAATTACCAACCATTGCGTACGTAAAACTGGTATCACAACACTCCTGGATGCTGGTGATCCACACAACATTGTCGCTTAATTGAGTGGCCATAAGAGCCTTAAAAGCCTTGACAGTTATGCGGTTGCCTCTGAGAGCCAACAACGAAACATGTCGAAGATACTGAGTCAAGCAATCATGTCTCCCAGCGCAACCGACTACAAGTTCAACTGCCGCTGCAGGTTCTTTTTTGGGGGGAGCAAACATTGGAGTATTGAACATTCAGAATCTTGTTCTTCCAGGCCATGAAGAAAGCTCTAGTTCATGTCTGGTCAAACCCAAGAAACGTCGTTTTATGATCGAGTCAGATGAAGAAAACGTTGAAATTTGTCCATGAAAACACTTAGAGTTGACATAGACATTCTTGAGTTCCCAAGCTGCTATTTTTTCCCGACTTTTGACCAAATAGCTTTTTCCGAAGTGTAGTAGGAAACTTATTAAAACTTTCAATGGTATTAAAAACAATTTTACTTCTTGAAATGTGCCTCGTGTTTACAGTGACTGTTAAATGGCTTCTTTTCAATCAAATAAAAAGAAATTCTCCTATTGGTTCTCGTTTACGCGCGCTGTATTTATCAAGTTTAGCAAGATCTTTCAGCCTTTTTTTACGATAAAAATTGGGTCATATGATAAAATACTTATTGACTGAGTTGGGTCGGGCCGGACGGGAAAATATTTGGCTCTTGGTCATTTGTACGGACCTGACATGACCTCGAGCCAAATATTTTCCCGTCCGGCCCTCCCACTCAGTCAATAAGTACATAATATTGTGGTCATCGATTTGAACTTTTGATTGTGGTCATCGATTTGAACTTTTGATTGTGGTCACTGATTTGACTCTTCAGGTGAGGTCAGCTCAGGTCAGCTTTAACATTTAGTAATTGTGTCGCGGAAAGAAAGGGCAAAAGTAACCCATTACAGTGCAAGTAATTCGAAATAAAACGAGTTTGCCATGGTGCATTTGATTTTGTACAGGCATCAAACGGAACGAAACAAAAGCCTGCGATTTTTGTGACGGGTCTGAATATGCTAATAACTCACTCATTCACTCGCTCACTAAGATATTAGCAGATCAATAATTAAACGTTGATCAATCGTCTTGCGTTATCTGCTTAAGAACGTTACGCGAAACGTTCGGAGTTTATACAAGCACGTACAAACCTCTTATCCAATAAACAGTTGACAAGCTATTTATGTTAGTCAGGAGCTGGAATTCCATTTTTCGACATGGGATGATGTCTAGTTAACTAATTAAATCTGTCAGCATAAGTACTTAAGTCTTTTACTTCTTCTTTCTAGGTGCCATCTCCCGAAAGCAGTCAGTGGAATTGCAAGCTGTAAATCGATATTTTCCGAAAAGTTATTTGCAATCTGGTTGGCTTACCCTTTTTCCTTAGATTACGTGGTTTAAAGAGGTTGAACAGCATACAAAGTCGAATGGCAATCAATGTGGAAGCGGTTGAAAACGCATTTGAATGGGAAACGTTCGAGGATGGAAAACCATATCTTGGCACCTACAAGCATGAAATACCAAGTACGTACACATCTGTGTTTAAATCACATTATTATCTCAAACTATTATTTTGTGTTGTTCTTTGAGGATTAAAATTACAGTTTGCAAAACTTTATGAATAGTCCCCTTCACAGTTTCCTCCGCCATCTTGAAAGGTAGCCTTGATAGAGACATGTGAATAATTGTTGAAGGCTTTAAAAAAGGTCTTTGTCATTGCAAGCTCGCCGTTCGTCTCGTTTGGATGCAAAGTCTTGGCTGCCTTTCAAGATGGTGCAGCAGGGAACTGTGAAAGGACTAATATCCAGTTTGTTCTATTAATATTTTTGTCTGCAACCGGGGTACCAGTCTCTATGGAAGAGGGGCGAGAACCCGTTTAGCTCTTTAGCTATTTTTGGTAATCATAGCTGTGCTCTTTGTTTGCCATCTTTATCTCTTTTCTATATTATATTTATGTAATTTCTCGTTTCTTAACTTTGTATTTATTCATTTAATCTTACACTAATAATACAAATAAAGTTGTTTTTAAACTAATGAATAAATAAAATAAGTTTAAAAAATTAAAAAAATAAAAAGGAGAAATGAAACAAGAAGACTGGGAAACCTTACCAGCCTCACATTTTATGAGTCATATAAGACAACTGATACGATTTTTCTTCCTCTCAGATAAAGTGAAGATGATGACGATGAAGCTTGATCTAAAAGATTGGATAAAGATTGATCGAACATACGCATCGCAGCAACACGAAAAGGAGCGACTATTGGAAACACTGCGTGACAACGTGTTTGTCACCAATAACGATGAGTCGACTAAGCTGGCGAAGAGTGAACTACTACAAATGCTGTGCAAGTATCTACCAGGTAAGACTAGCTTGATCCAACGTGCTTAGGGCAGATATTTCCTTATTTCCCTCTAGCTTCTGACGAGAAGGAAAGGGGAAACCTCTGCACGGATCTGCTCGATATTCTGTTGATCATATGAGTGGAAAACATTAGAACGTCATGTTTGTAAATTAACGACTTCTGCGTCAAACTGGTATTAACGGGTTTAAAACCTGTTGTAAGTTAATTTATTAGTGAGAGATTAAGAAAGCATTTAGCATATTCCTTTTCGTCAGGCGAGTAAATTAAGGAAAATTCTGTCAAGAAGAGTCAACGACACTCATCTCACTAGAAGACGTGGATTGGAGTTCCGCCAAGGACATATATTATTTTAAGGACATTTATTATTTTATTTTAATCTATTATTTTAATATATTATTTTAATATTTTAGTAATGATTTAAAAGTCATTACTACCTATCTACTATCGTTGAAGTGCGACCCGGGAAGTTTGATGTCTTGTTTGCCGACTAGCATTTCAACAACTGTCGAGCAAAGATCTGGGAGGTTTTGGAATTATTTAAAGAATTTAGAGATAAAAAGATGTTCTCTTTAATTTTCGTAATATTCAACATCTTTCTTTATTTAGAACGATTTCCTGACAAGTTTGAAGCAAGAGAAGGAGGCGTATACAACAAAATGTTGCAGGAATTTATATCGTCCTCGGAAGAGCCTGGTGAGGAGGACCCGCTTATCAAATGCGGGCGGCTGACACAGGAGGACTGGTGCATAATGGAGTGGAGTGACGAGCATCAGGCTTATTACCTGACTGCAGGTAAGTAAAACACTGTCAATAAGATTAGTCGTTTACGTAGCTCGGTTGACCAAGTTAGTGGCGGTTGCCATTTGCGTATTTTCGTTATCACTGTCATTGTCGTTGTTATTGTCATTGTCATTAGATTGTCATAATTCAGTGTAGAGATTGACTAGGGAGTCTGGAAAGCGACTCGCCGTATCACATCTTTATTAGCGCTCGGAGATCCGAAATGGCCGATCTTAGACTATATTTGTGCTTTTATGTTTTCTGGCTAAAATACGAAAAGTCACATTTCTAACTAATTTTCTTAGAAAACTACGTTGTTCGGCTGTGAATATACTTGATTTTGCAGCGCGTTAATTACTTAGTCTTAGATTTCAGATTTCAGATAGCCAACCGATAAAGCTTTTTTGAAATAGGCGCTTACAAAATATTTTCCTTGTCACAGGTATTGTGTGCTTCCCCTCTCGCTGGTCGCTCCGAGAGAAATGGAACTTGCCAATGTTAGGTATATGACAAGTTGATAGTTATTGTCTTTTTATGTCGAGTCGTCAAATATGTTATAAAAACAATTTTGACGATGAGATTATATGAGATGGCGCAGAACGAGGTAAAAAAGAGCTGGTTCACACTATCGACGGAATCAAAATCTTATGAGAAGCTTGCGATGTAGTGTGAACCAATAATCGGAATCGGAATCGGAAGCAGAAAGGCGAAGGAAGCGGAAGGATTAAAAGTTTTTCTTCGCTTATAAGAATCGGAATCAGAAGCTTTGACCAAAGGCAGAGCTCATGTCCAGACCATTCAGAGCAGAAAACATGGCGGCCTTCTTGGTAACCCTAAGAACAACAAAGCAACGAGCGCCGAAGCGAGGATTACGATTCCGCTATTATTTGCCACGGTTCTCGACCAATCAGCAAACGAGAAATTTTACAAATAAATGCAGTGTTTAAGTATTCTGGAAGGTTAAATGGCGCTGTTACATGCAATCATAGTTAATAGAGGGGAATAAAAAGATTTCCCTCTATTTACTTTGATGCAATCAACTGGCAATCAATGGACTCAGCCTTCGACGATACGAAGGGCCATCTTGGGTCGCCATGCGTTCCGGTACGTCCAGGGGGCAATTAAAAGTTGTTACATTATAATGACGTCGATTGAAACTTACAGCTCATCACAAGAGAATACAACAAAAGATGAATTAAGACGGCACATCGATTTACTTTACCCATAAAAAAGCACACTAAACTCTATAAATTTTCCGTCATCTTTGTTTTGTTTCGCAAGATGGCCGTCGTATCGTCAAAGTAGTTCATTGGCGATCATGCTAACACAAAGCTATTGTCATTTTTATGATAATCAACACCGTCACAATCACTGTTTTATACTAGATATCCATCAACCAGTTGACGGCTTCACCAAACATCTCAAGTCTCTTGTTTACAATCTCTTCAAAACCATGGCTCCTGATGCGCCGGTGTACCGCGGAAACTGGTCGATCTCCAATGACCTTGACGGCCCGCTCGATTTGTACATACCAGAGGAATATGAGCATCACAACGCAGCCAGGGGTGGTGTACGACTATATGAAGACGAGAAAACCGGCCGTGTGTTTACCTTCCGAAGCGAGTATCAAACACTGCGAAAACTCGAGAAGAGCAAAGCGATTGTCTTTAGTATTCGCACCTACCAGATCTACTTGGAGGATTTCAAGAAATTTCCAAGGAAGGACACAGAAACGCTCGTTAAGGTCATCGAAAATATCCACCCTGACTTCGTTGAATACAAGCGCGTCGAGCTTTGGAAGGATGATGTGCTTAAGTACTTAAAACGAGATGTGCTTGGAGAGAAAGAAAGCCCTTGGATTATGAGCTCTTGGAAAACAGGGGGGTCGGCTCTTGTTGTCGGTATCTCTGTTCTTGCCGTAGCATTGGCTTTTATGAAACGTTAGTAAATCGACAAGCACAAGTGAAAACTTTGAAATTGGGACATATGAATGAACCATTCTACACCAGTTTACTTAACAGTTTTTCGAAAGCTTCCCTTTCCGCAAACGTCTGCTCAATCCTGCGCTACATTCATGGTTCCGACTCAGGCAATAGCGAGCCATGGCAATCAACCAAGAATTACTCTTGTCCCACAAACAACTATCATGCAATATCTGTTTCAAAGAGTACTACAAGGATTACGAGGCAATTTTCTATTCTATTCGCAGGACACAAAACTACTGACTACGTCACTTGAGTCCGTACGTACCGGCATCCATGTACACACCACGAGGAGCCGGCTTGATTTCAAAGCAAAACTACTCGCAAATTCACAGAAAACGTATATTTTACTTTCTACGAAACGCTGGGTCTTGAACAAACGCAGGGTTTGAATAAACGCCGGGTCAACGAGGTCTAGCTTTATAATGCTTTACAGCGCTATCAACAAATGATTATTCTATAGTTCGGTGTTGGAATCAGCTGAATGAATCTCATAAATCTCATTTCAAGTCTTCAATGACAGTCAAACACTTTGTCGCTTGTGCTATCAACCAGAGAGCATTCTATTGCTTGTTACTGTTACTATACGGTCAAAAAAGCAAACATATAATATATTTATGTTCAACAAATTCTTTATTGGTGACCAAATTGTATTTGCGAGAACACTCTGCTCAAACAATAAAAGGAAATCTCTTTATTTGATTTTGAGTTTCTAATTTACTTTGCCCCCGACAGGAATTTTTTTTGTCCTCGTATGAAGTTTATTCTTTTTTCGAATGAACGTTTTTCAATTCTTTGATTGACATCTTCTCTCTATGAACTAAAATATTGCTTTTACTGCAACTTGATATTTAATTAAAAACTCAGTTGAACTTTCAAAAGTCAGCGACTTACATAATCTATTTTTTTTAAATTGAATTTATTTACCAAGTGAGTTGTTAAAGCGAAACGACACGCTTTTCAGGGAAAAAGGCCGAAATACTGGGAAAAAAACCTTTGAAGAAAAATTGAAGCATGTCCAAACCTGTTAAGGTACTCCTTGCTCACTCGAATTCTGTGGGTGGTTAAAAAAATTGTTTTACCAACTATATATATTCATTATAGAAAGGGCGAAGGGGTAGTGCATTTACTTATCTTACGTAGAGTTTCTCGGGTCTTTCCCTTGATTCACAAAGGAGTTTTCTATAATTTCCCCAGTTTTTATCTCTTTGCAAAAACTCAGCATGCTAAAACTCCGATCTAAGCTGTAAGTTAAACGTCTTTTGACTTAGATCCGCTCAGAGCTCGAGGTTGTTTCAGCGTTTGATCTATGAGTTAGCCGTACCCTGACGTAAAACAGTTCAGGGGTTGTCTCAGAGTTTGATCTGCGAGTTAGCCATATACTAAAATAGATCAGCCCAGACAGCTCCAGAGGTTGTTTCAGGGTTTGATCTGTTTTGATCTGTGAGTTAGCCCAGGCTTTACTTTGGTCAACACAGAGGTTGTTGTTTGAGGCGGTTCCTGAAATATATGTTGTTCTTTTGCTACTATGTGTTTTTCAGGCTTTCTATGGGTGTGTAGCTGTACTATTTCTAACTTCAACCACATCCAGTTCAACCAATATTTCCAATTGGACGACCTGCGAATCACCTGATCATTCAGTCATCTGTAAATGTACAAGTGGCGCCTATACTGATGTCATTGCAAGATGTCACTTCGATCACGTGACTGATATAAGGACGATTATCAATATTCCCCAGGATTTAATTCGATTGTAAGATATATATGACATAATCAAAGCGGCAGTTGCTAAAACAAAGGTTGATTTATTCATATTAGAGTGAAGTATTGAGACAATCAAAGGTCTTCGAAGAGAAGACGTGTATTGTTTAGAACTGGTTTTTTTTTTTTTTTTTTTTTTTTTTTTTTTTTTTTTTTTTTTTTTTTTTTAATTTCTTATGAACCTTTCGCTCCTGTGCATCACTTCTATATGCCATTTGTTGAAAGAATCCAGTCAGCACATTGTACATTTGATTTCAGAAACTTGTCTGGAAACAACATAAAAGAAATCCCTCCGTACTCATTTTCCGACTACGAGCAGTTGCTTTATTTGTAAGTAGCTGTGGGTTTGATGATTTCATGATGTATTCATTCTACTGCATATGTGTATGTATAGTAGTATATTGTTAATCCATCTATTTACCCTCTAATCCATGCATCCAATCATCCGTCCGTCCGTGCGTGCGTCAGTCCGTCCATCTATCCCAAATATCAACAAACTTGATAGCAAACCAATTTCATATACGTGCGTTTTTTTTCGTGATAGATCGTTATCATCTAATAAAATACAGATTATCAGTAAAAGAGCGTTCAATGGACTGCCAAGACTACGAGAATTGTAAGTCAGTTCATGGAATATTATCAATACCTTTGCAATCGACCTTTTAACCGATACGGCGGCCATCTTTAATTCCATCTCTTTAAGTAGAACATTATAGGATGCCGAGGGGCAACTAAAATTTATAGACTGCAGCAGTGTATCTTTTTATATAAATTTACTTTGGTGTTAGATGGAAACTTAACCCTGCCATAATTCTATAGTTCTTTAAAATTCATCAGTAAAATTGTCATGTGAATTGTAATTGCCATTGCAACTTGAATTGTCATTGCATTTGTCATTGCATTTGTCATTGTCATTGCATTTGTCATTGTCATTGCTTTTGTCATTGTCATTGCTTTTGTCATTGTCGTTGTCGTTGTCGTTGTCGCTGTCGCTGTCGTTGTCGTTGTCGTTGTCGTTGTCACTGTCACTGTCACTGTCACTGTCACTTGGCATTTTTCAGGAGAAAGAAGAGTGATAGACGAAACAGTTATGTAATTACGAACAAGAGAGCNGTTGTCGTTGTCGTTGTCGTTGTCGTTGTCGTTGTCGTTGTCGTTGTCGTTGTCGTTGTCGTCGTTGTCGTTGTCACGGTCACGGTCACGGTCATCGTAATCGTCATCGTCATTGCCTCTTAGGAATCTCCAAGACAACATGATCAAACAGTGGGACACAACGTTGATTGAACAAGACCTACCAAATCTCCTCATGCTGAATATTGCACAAAATATTTATTGGAAACCAGACCAACAAATCCTTTCACTACCAAATCTGAAGATCATCTTTTTATTGCTTGCTTTCCTTCCACGTAAGCAAAGTGAAATTAGCTCTTATTTTCATTGTTACATAGCGAGAAACAATGCAAACATAAGCAACACAAACAACACCACATTTATCCAACAGCTTCCAAAAAGTATTCATGAAAAGGTGGAGCCGGACTTCATAACACACATTCCTGACAATTGTTGGCTCGATGAGCTAATTTTTCAAGATCCCAATTATAGGGGCATTATAGACAAAAGTGGCTTTCATTTCCACTGTGAAACGGTTCAGCCGAAGAGTCTCTTGGAAAAGCACAAAAGATTGACGAATTTTACTCAACCACAACAAAAGGAATGGTTTTACTAAAAAGAAACCTTAAAGCCTTACTGCTGGAACTTAATAAATAACATTCTACTTATTGGGTTAGTTAAAGGCATTTTTGCAATGATTCTTAACATTATCGTTATCACAACGACTTCAAGAAGCAGAGTTCTAAGACAGTCTGTTGCACATGTTCTTGTGGCTAATATTAGTGTAGGAGACCTGTTGATTTCATTCTACATGATCATCATTATATCAACAAGACAAAGCATGACTGCTGAGAACTATTTCAGTATGTACCTACCGTACTACTGCAGGATTGTTGGTCTCTTTTTTTTAATTGGTCAGTTTTCAAGTCCAGGCATGTCGTTTATAATGACAATAGAAAGGTATTTAGCTGTTGTATACTGCATGAGACCTCACATCAGAATCACCAGAAGAATGTCATTCGTCATCATAGCCATAATTTGGAGCATTTCAGTTTCACTGGCTGTTAGCTTCATGACTTCACCACAGTTTTCAACACAAACAGACAGCATGTGTGTTACTAGTCGTAATATGCGCAGTCAACAAGTGCTCTATTACATAGGAGGTATTGGAGTCCTATTATACGTCATCTCAATTGCCTTATATGGCCACATGTATGTGGATTTCCAAAAGACTAACCAGAAGACCGTACAGTTACAAAGGGAAAACCGTTTAGCTCGCAGGATTGCACTCATCATGTTCACCAATGTTCTCTTCTTTATCCTTCCATTAGCCGTGATTGCAGCTGTTAACGGTTTCCAGGACCATATCTCCAATGCAACTCTTCACATATTTTGGAACACCTTTGGTATAACGTTTTTGGGTATCAATCCTTATATTGCATCAATCCTATTTTATTTTCGTTCAGGAATGAGCAATTTCGAAGTGAATTTTGGAAACTGCATCGACTTTGTCGTGGAACTGTTGATCTTCAGCCTTGATTCCAGTTATTGCTTGTTGGGGGTTCTTAGATATAGTTTGTGTTTGGATATATTTTATGTGCACTCAATTGCAAAATCATTATCGGATTCAAAAACATAGAACATAGAAGCTGAGGCCAAAATGGTACATGGGAAATACGTTTATTAGATCTATCTAATGATATAACTCGAATGATGTTCATAAATAGACCTCTTTAGCATCGTTGTTTGTTGTGCACATTTCAGATCATGTGATGCCCGCTTTTGGGAGTTGATTCTTTCATGTGTAAATTTGACATGTTTGTCATAAAAGAACAATTCTCAAAAGCCAAAGAGGTCTATTAAAGCGGCACACTGACAGAAAGCTGGGAGGCCTTTTTTTGTTAAAACACAGGTTTCATATTGATTGTGTATCTTAAATGAATACATCAGAGGATACTTAGGGATCAGTCATTATTTAAGTCTACCGCAAGACATTATTGCTAATGACAATGACATATTTATATACTATTCCTTCTTTTATTTTCATCATATTTGCAATTACAGTGAATTCTTCGAGGTTATTTTATTTTATTTATTTATTTATTTATTT
>NW_022258176.1:28312-51046 GCF_009602425.1 Actinia tenebrosa
TTTTCTTTCTTTCTTTTATCTTATTTGATATAACACACTTATAATATTATTATTATTCATGTTTAATGTGAAAACTAATGAAACCAGACGACGTTTCGTTGTCATCTTGACAACATCATCCGGTAGATTAGAAACTTGTTTCGTTCATTAAGAGCCGTTGTCTGTAAATGCCAAGAATCGCCGGACAGTCGCGAAAAATCGAATTTCTTTTTATTTCACCAATAAATCCCCTTTGGTGAACTATTTTCGAAAATAGCATTGAAACTACCCGCAGATCTTTATTTCCTTCATGTGCATTACATCTGACTAAGCGAAAATCCTTTGCGCTCTTTATGTATTGTTTTCTTTTCTCTTCTTTCTCTTCTTATTTCGATTCGTTTAAATTGTTTTGTTTTGTCTTTCTTTCTTCCTTTGTTTTTCTTTTTCTTTTATCGATCTACTGGTCGCAAGGCCTATTCCCTACAAAATGACGTCAAATTTCATTAACCGACAAACCGAGCGACTGACCGACTGAGTGGTCGAGAACAAAACGTTTTTTACTGACGTCAGCGCGATGCGTTGGCCAATAGAAATTGTTGACTCTCTTTCTTAGCCAATCATGTCTCGGTATTATGTCCGATTTGACATGTTACGTTTACATTGAATAGTCCCCTTCACAGTTCCCGGCGACATCTTGAAAGGTAGCCGTGTCTTTGCATCGAGGCGAGACGAACGGTGAGCTTACAATGATAGGGACCCTTTTTAACACCTTGGACAATTAATCATTGTAAGCTCACCTTTCGTCTCGCTTCGATGCAAAGGTACGGCTACCTTTCAAGATGTCGCAGGGAACTGTGAAGGGGACTATTGATCGGCTAGTGACTTGCAAGTTTTCTTCATTACAATAAAAATGGTTGTTTTTAATGTACTCTTTCTCAGCTTTGCTTGTCGTACATTAAACAATTTATTGCACTGCTATAATTAGGCATTACCGGTGGGATAATTTTACTCCTGAAGTTGTATTTTCTCTCGTCGCTGCGGGGCTCGGAAAAAAATTGCCGCCAGTTCACTGTTCCGGCTGTAATACACAACTAGCAGTGTTATAATTAACAATTATTCGCCGAAGGCGAAGTGAATTAATATCGGGGATTATTTACCGAGACGCGAGTCCCCGATATTCCCTGAGGTTGAGGCAAATAATTGTTTTAGTATTAATACACAGGTGATTCTTTCAAAAAAAGAAGAAAAAAAAAGAAGATAAAAGACATTTTTTTTCCAGTAACAGCAACGATGCGGATGGCCGCCATTTTGGATTATCGCTGGAGGTGATTGTCTTGTGATAGTGTGAGTTTCTCGACCAATCAGCGCGCGAGATTTTCAATAATCACCTGTGTATTTTTACTAGCATTGATTAATACAGAGTAACGTTTGGTTGCGGCACGCAAGCTAGCTTTCTTTTGTATCCAGTTATTTGCTAGAGTCAAGTTTCTCGCAATCTTGGGATCCCTGTGTTAGAAAGTGGTTGGAATTATCGACCACGTGACCTCATCGTCGATTCGCAGTGTCAGTCGGATCCAAAGGTTCTATAAAAATAGGGCTTTCACTAGTTCTACTGATACCTTTAGTCTGTGTTTCTGATTTATTCAAAAGATTTAGCGACCAACAGTCTGACTTAGACCAGGCTTTTCCCAAATCCACTATAGTTCTTGGAGGATCGTAAAGTTCTTGGTTATACAACGCCGTACACATTGGACACGCTCTCATTGGAGCGACTAGTTTATACTTCTTTTTCCATTGGAAATATTCCATGTAAGCCGAATCGTTTTGACTAAGATAAATGAGGTATTCTGCGAGGTCTTTAGGCGAATCAAAGTCCCGCACGTCCATGTACGAGTTCGGGATCGCCAGCGCGGGACTCGAGTAATCTGCTCCACCCATAACGACAGGAACAATATCATTTTCCAAAGCGTTATCCCAATATTTCTCCGTGATATAATCATGACAATTACCATTTTCAAATGCGAGATAAAATTTATAGCGCTTTAAAAGTAGCCTACAAGAAGACGAGCGTCTCGGTAGAGGGCAGGTAAATCTACCGCAGTGTCCATATACATCAACTGGTATAAATTTTTGTAGCTCTCCGACATAAGTATTCCGCTCTGTTTCTCTACAATTACTAGCCATCCAAGCAACGAACAAGTCTTTGTACGTCAAGTCAACCTCCTTCACTATGTCACCAGGTTCTAAAGAGGAATATTTCCCATATGGAATATAAATTTCTGAATTCTGTCGATAAGACATCGTCCAGTTAAAAATCCTATTAAGAGAAGAAGAAATATTACAGTTTGTCGGATTCTCGAGGATGTAGTAAAACCAAATTTGATCAGGTCGGGTTCGATTTGGCAATGAATTCGACGATAACAGATGAATATCAGGGCCATGAAATCCAACTGCATCGGCCAATGGTAATAGATCATGCTCGTATGTAATTTCACATTTGTAATCGCAGTCATCAAAGGCTTCTCTTCCAGGAAGGATGGGTGGTCGAAGAGGGCCTAAAGATGGATGATCATTCCAGAAGTCTCCAAAAAACTTGGTATAAAGTAGAATTAACTTCACGGTTCGTTCATTGTTCGATCGTAAACTCTTCTTTTGAACTACAGAAGTATACAAATCTCCTTTGATCAAAGGCTTTCCAAATTCAATTGAGATATCGAGTGATTTCCACAAAAACACCAAAAAAATAAATCCGAGAATTAAGACAGTTCTTAATGAAAATTGTTTGTAGTGTTTGATTGACAAGCAATACATTTGTTTTGCCTGTTTTTTCATAAGCTTGTTTATATATCTTTTTTTGCTGTTTAACAGGGAAATCTTAAGTAGTCTAAACATGAAATTAACTGGTGAATCATTATTTATTCATGTTGCCACTTGTATTTAGCACAGGTTTCCAAAGGATAACCTTTGACATAGCTGCTTGAAATCACTGACTTTTATGCCATCAGCCCATAGTAATTTATATTTTTCAGTTTATTTTCTTTCAATAAAAAAAATTAACTTAATGAAAATATTTTAGATAATTAACTTTCAAGAGCGCAGCGCACTGATTCTAAAAATAGCTTAAAGATTCGGACAAACAGAGTTGCATTCTGTTTAACAGCTACGACGATTATACGAACCGATTTTATTATATTTACTTGAAGTTACAATAATAACCCATGTAAACTAAGATCAACTGCGATCGGCTGTGAAAATTATCTGCTGAAAGTAAACTTGTAAGTTTGTTTGTCCGAATTTCGCCTTTGTCTTCGTTTTCATGACGTCACAGTTGCGCTGCGCTATTGTTACGTGACGAGAAAATTTGATGTCTTGCAATTCCAGTTTAAAATTTATGATTCAAAAATTCATGACAAACTGAGTGAAAAACTAGTCCAGATACGTAGAAGATCAACTTAAAATCGCAGAAAAAATATAAGAATGCCGCTTATGAATTACATAAACGTCGTCATTTTTTCTTTCTTTTTTTAATTTTAACGGTGATAATTACTTGTAAAAAGTACTTGTATAAATACCACTTAAAAATTAAATATATACATATATGTGTGTGTGTTTGTGTCAAAAGTTTTACTTGTTGTTGGATATGAAATATCTCCCATAATTCTCAGTGATCTCAGCTTTCTAGGTTTTTGGTGACTAACTTTATTAAAACAGGTGTTTTTGTAGTTGTTTTTGTTTGTTTGTTTGTTTGTTTGTTTGTTTGTTTGTTTGTTTGTGTTCCTAAGAAAATGCACTACAAAGAGATACCAAATGGGCTCTTAACTGTTTAAAATATATTCTATAGTCGTCTGGCAAAGAATTCGTAAGAAAAGTTTAACGGTTTTTACATACACGAGTCATGACTTCAAATATTGAGCCACTATCAGTTTTTGTAGATATATGTACACGTAGGCTTGTTTTGCTATGTAGAATGCCCTATAAGGCCTACTAACTTAGTTTTTTTAGTTTTTGCTGAAGAAAGTGCACTCTTTTTTGGTGAACTGGTATTTGTAAGACAAAATGGCGGGAAAAGATCACGTGACCTTTTATTGAATCGGACTAAACGATGATTTTTCGAGATTATGAAATAATTAGGCGGCTTAGATCGGTTAATTAGGTAATTGAATATTGAAAGACCCATCAGTACTTAGATTGCCAAGTTTTTTTCTCATTTCCAACCATGTTTCATGCCCTTGGAAATTTTTTCATGAGAAGTTTTTGCCAATGAGTGCCAGAGTCCCGACGGCGAGACACAAATCAGAAACGAAGAATCTCAGTTCTTAAAAACTGAAATTATTTTCAAAATATGAAATAGATATGCTGATTTG
The DNA here is from genome assembly GCF_009602425.1 of Actinia tenebrosa. Next base: position 32,656 of record NW_022258176.1, read on the forward strand.
CTTGAGTTTCGCCTACTTACCTAGAACAGTTTCATTCCGAAAGTATTGGCTGTAAATAATGTAGCGTCATGAATATTGGGGACTCCTTGAACAGCCATATTTTCATACTTGGATTCAGGAACTTCTAATTTGGGGTCCCTGTGTAACGCGCAGACGAGACAATCCAAGATGGCGGCTCGAAGTTGGTCAAAAGTTGTGCGTACTTTTACTCGAGCGAAAAACACTTCTAGCAAACTATTTAATCCACAAGAGAGCGTAATAGTTCGGCAACCTGCTGTTGCAACTACAGTACCTTCTGTTTCGCCATTTCCTTTGAAGTTAGAAACATATTTAAGACTGGCCAATATTCCTTATAAGAATCGTTTTGGGAGAGCGTTTTCTTCCAAAGGCAAAATACCATGGATGGAGTACAAAGACGATAAGGTGGCTGATTCGAATTTCTGCATAAGGTACCTGAATGAGAAGTTCTCTGTGGATTTAGATGCAGGATTAAGTGCAAAAGGGAAAGGTGTTGGTCATGCTGTACTCACGATGTTGGAAGAAAACACTTACTGGTAAGAAAACCAGAGGAATCCCAATTTAAAATACAGGTTTTTTTAATCATTATCTCACGTCGCAGCCAAGTTGACTGAAACAAAGAATTTTTTCCGCGTAGCCTCGCATTCAAGCGCTTCAGGATGAGGTTATACAGGTTTAAACAAGGTTTTTATTCGCATGGTTAGGTAATAAACAGGGTTCATTGCTTTAACATAAAAGGGACATGCATTAATCCTAGTATAAAATTTATATATTTATTTACTGGCTATTATTTATTTATTATTCAAGCACTAAAACTGTTATTAAAGTTGAGCCTGCGATTAGATATTCTTTAGTTTCAAGAATCATATGAGTGAGGCTGTTGGGATGATACAGTGCTTGTTGTCTCATTTGCATCTCATTTGCATGCATCCATAATAACTGCTATTGGGATGGCTTAAAAAATCAACCAGTTATTAATAATGTAGAATAAAAACAGAACAACCAAGGCTAGCCAAACTTAACCCAACCAGGAGTAAGTAATAAAGCCTAGATCTGACTATATTTCTGACAAAGGTGCTATGAATACCTGCAGAAATTAAATTGTAATTGGCTTCAGTTTTCATTCTATATTGTGGTTGGTGATTTGTAAAAGTGATACCAATTACTCTGTCTGCACTGTTAAAAAGTATCACTTTAAGTTGAGCCAACTCTAAACACCTATAGACCTATCTCGAATTCGCTTGACTGGTCACGAAACAATGGTTTCAAGTTGAGGTTGAACTTGATGAATAAAAGAATCAAGTTCAATCTCGACTTCAAACCATTGTTTCATGGTCAGTCAAGCGAATTCGGGATAGGTCTATTGGACTTGAAATTTGTTAGCCAGTTTTTGTTGTTTTTTTTTTACCCATTCTCAAACCCTCAATTTCCTCTGCCCACTCCTAAATAAACAGACAGCACAAGTAGTACTTTGCTTGCTCACTTATTTATGCAGAAGCTGCCAAAACTATATAACAAGGCTCCCTTTACTATTTAAAGATCTCTTACTTACTTTCAGTAATTCTAAAATATTTTCCAGGACTATAGTCTATTATCGTTGGATTGAGATTCCCCACAAAACTACCAACTTTCTTTTTCCAACTGCTTCTCCATGGATGAAAAAACTTATAGCCTTTGGAGGTCAGCGTAGAGTAAAGAGTTATCTGCATGGCCATGGAATTGGCAGACACACCAAAGACGAGATATATTCCATTGCATGCCGTGATCTTGCAAGTATATCAGCAATGTTAGACAACGCCCCATTCCTTCTAGGTGATAAACCAACGCTTGTTGATACAGCTGCCTTTGGTTTGTTAGCTAACATTGTATGGCACGACACAGAATCTCCACTCAGTGCAATGATAAGAAAGGATTTTCAAAATATTGAAGGTTATTGCCAAAGGATTAAGGAGCAAGCATGGCCAGATTGGGATGACGAAATTGCTAAGAGAAAAGCAATAATGTACAAAAAGAAGTAACTGAATTATACAAAGCACACATTCAAGTTCTCGTACAACACAGACCTCTTTAGCTTTGGCATGATATTTCCCATTTCAGACCATGTCATTCCCTATATTATCATTTCTATGTTTAACAGTTGTGCATGATGAGACACTTGAATATGGATACAACTAAAAGAATCTTATTCTCAAAGAAAATGACACATGGTTTGAAATGGCAAAACTTTACTACTCAGAACTAGCTGAGTGGTGAATTTTGTTTTAGCCAATCACAGCACATTTAGCTGTTTTTCTGCTGACCCATATTCCCAGGCTACTGTAAAACTGTTGCATGTTTTTCTGTTTTCTTTTGACAGAAAGCAGAAATATGAAAAGGAAGAATAAAAAATATTTCACTTTTTTGCCATGTTTGCTTGCTCTTTTAAGCTTAGGGTTGGTCATTTTGTCCAATCATGCTTTGCGCACTGCTCAGCTGGAAGCTAATGCAGAAGTCTATAATATAGTCTGGCACCAACAGGTCACATGACCCTGCCCTCCCTTAACACAAGCAGCTGTGTGAACAACAAGATGGAGCTTAGAGCTCTGTTGTGACTGTCCCACCATGATTGATGCAACAGCTAAAGCTTAGAGTCCTTTGCATTGCAAGTTAGCATAATTCCCAACATTGCTGTCACATAATATCAATAATCTATAAACAAAGTCAACAATTGGAGTATTAAAAAACCTCTTAATTAATAATACCAATTGAAAAACATTTATTGTTCATTTCCATGACCTTATTCACTACATAACATTTCATTTGTAAAATTCATATGAATGTATATTGTAAAATTAATAAAAGCTATTCCCCAACATCTTGACAAAGGTCAAAACGTTTTTTACCTTATTTCAGGGTCATCTAAGCTGAATCTATTTTGAGGGTGGAAGGGGTATGGTTATAAATTTCAGTTAACTATACAATCTTAAATAATTATTGTAAATTAAGTACAGTGCAATAAATGTAATCTTACATATTAAATAAACCCTAAGGGCTTACAAGTACAGAATATGACAATGTATGGACTCAAAACCTCTATTAATATTCTTTAAAAAATGTATATTAAAATGTGTTACCCCTTTTAAAAACCTGAAAATATTGTAATATCTGGATCAGCACTTGCCCTGCATAGTACTACCCTCTGCCAAATTAATGCTATTCTTTAAAGTATTGCTAATAAACAAATTAAGTCATAATAGTAAAGGGAAGAAGACATTTTTTCATTTGAAACCTGAATAGTGCCCAAGTTGCCCTGTAGATTATTATTTTAAAATATGTTAATCAGTTTTTCATAATCTAGCAAATTTTTCTTGCAAAAAAATGTCAATTTGCTTCATTTGATAAAATATAAATCACATCTTTAATCTTTCAAAGCAATAAAAACACCTCAATTTTTGTTACACTATTAACAAGTTCCAGAAAATATCAATATCCCAACAAAGAAGGAAATCGGAAATTCTGGAGGGGAGGGGGGTTCACAGAAAGTACAAAATTACAGAGTTTGTATGAAAGAAAATTGTTTTTGGGGTAGGGTGGTCCTTTTACCTAATTCCCTCCATGGTGGGGCTATGGATATTATCTGGAAAACACAATTAGAGGCAATAGTCAGACAAAAAAGAAAACAATGGAATTAGGGCCTACCAATATATATAAACTAGTAAGAGTGCAAACAATTAAACCGCGAAATACTAATTACTAAATATTTAAAAATAGTGCTAATTAAACAATAGAAAACAATAGAATTTGCATGAAATTGTGCTATTTAGCATTACTAAAGTTTCACAGTTATATTGTTGTCACTCTTATATCTATTTCTCAGGTTTAGTGACTCTCAATTTGAGATGCCATTCTTTCAAAATTTTCCCACCCTGTAACAATCACCCAACCTTCTAAAAATCGCATTAATCCTGAGGGTCCATCCTGAGTTTTAACTGGAAAGTAAATTAAATCAATTCGTACAAATCAATTGTGCGTTGTTGCCATAATTGACCTTGTATACTAAAAAAATGTTAAAGTGCTACTCTGACGAAAGTCGCTCAAACTTGGATTCAGCTGAAACTTCCTAAGAATACTCTTTAAAGGTCCAATAATCACTGTATGAAGCGTTTTCTCGATATTCAGGACAAAAGTACGATAATAGTTACGATTATTTTTTGGAGTCTGTGACGTCATACACTCAACATCGAACATTGCTCCATACATTTCTTTGTAGTTTATGATCAAAATATCAGTAGTAAAGGGAGAAAGAAGTACCCAAACACCCCAAAATATAAATTATAGTCACAAGTAATGTGAAATTATCACATTAGCCACCCTTTGGGCTTCATAGGAATAAAATAAATTAAGGATTTATATACAAAGAAATGTGTGGAGTGATGTTCGATGTATGACGTCACAAACTCCAAAATATAATCGTAAAAATATCATACTTTCGTCCTGAATATCGAGAAAACACTTTATACAGTGATTATTGGACCTTTAAAGATTATTCTTAGGAAGTTTCAGCTGAATCCAAGTTTGAGTGATTTTCATCAGAGTAGCACTTTAATCTCCATTTTGAAAGATAGAGTGTAATTCTAAATATAAGAAATGAAATAGAATCAGAAAATAGAATCAAAAAATTTCTTCTCAATTGCCCTGTGCTTACACATGTGACAAGCGGATTTCACTCACAATTTCTTTGCACAAACTGCTTCCAACTTTGATCCTGATTCTGATTCTGACTCCAATTCTGCTGCTAGTTAAGTTTCAGCCCCTGTTGTCTTTTTCTAGGGATATGACCCAATCATTATAAAATAAGTGTCATAAATATTGCATGCATTCTGATTGGTTACACAGAGATTACTGTATTAAAATTCATCATTATTTTGATTCACATGTTGTATATCCAGGTAAGAAACCTTTTACGGATGATATAAAACCAAGATTACTTCTGGAATGTTTTTGCACTTGTCATGAGTTCCAATAGTGCTCCCACTGCTCCAAAATAGCCCTAAGAAGAAAAATAAATTTTCTGTGACCTTTTTATATATTATATTTTTATAATGACTTCTACAACTAAAACAAGCTGAGTGAGTGACAAAAGATAGGACATTAAAATTTGAGAAGTACTGTTACACAAATCTGAATTTATTCCTGCAGCATGTTTCTCTTCCAAATCACAGATCTGCAACCCTAAAAACTTTAACTGGCATCCCCATTTTTTTTCCAATTGGAGTCCCCTCACCTCTTGGACAGTCCTGTGCAAGCATTATTCTACGTTAACCTTCTATTAGCCATTCCAACATTGAGTAAGAAACTGGAACAAGTTGGCATTGCAATGCATTGCAGAAATGTAATAGGGGACATATTTTTTTGACCGAAACTGGTTATTATGGTTGTAAAGAAAACGATACGCGAGATGACATGATAATGATATTGTAACAGGAACTCAGTGCAATAAATTATATCTTTTGTCATAAACAGGGTCTACAAATTTGAGGTTTTTTTGTCATAAACAGGGTACCCCTTTCAGAATCCCATCGGAACACCCCTACCCAAATTCTGGCGGAGAACCCTCCCCCCCCCAGCTATTTTGTCCCCTAAAACAGTTCCAAAATGCAATGCAAATCAAACTCAACCCAATCTTTTAATCAATTGGAATGGCTAATAGCAAAATAAATATTCTTTGCATTTTTACCTCGTGCCTCAGGAATAATGCCTTCATGGTGTTCTGAGACCAGTAGTCCATAGCAGATGCCAGCAGTTTCATGGATATTTCATTCTTACGTAGAAAGTTACCAACAAACACAACTCTTTCGATTTTCTGAAGGAAAAAGTCTGTGAGTCAAGAGACCAGAATGTGAAGACATTAGATCAAGATTTCACAACTCCACTAGCAGTCAATATCATCAGGGTCTGGAAGATGGGGTCCGAATTGCAAATCATGTGCTATTTTTTTCCCAAAATCAAATTCAACATTATTTAAAGGCAAAAGAATTTTTATTTAATTTATTAAAAATGTTTTCATGTTTTTCCCAAAAATCAGAAAACAAAATCCCACATCCCCATTAAATTCGGCAATTCCCGATTCATTGCCGATGCCATATCCTGAATCATGTAAAATTCTTTCATAGTTACCCCAATCCCATCCTGCTATATTTTATTCACTTCCCATCTCCTGCAAATACCCCTTCCAGACCCTGTATCATAACAATAGCATATGCAGGGCACAAAATGCAGGGCTTAATTTTGTATTTTATAGTGAGTGACAAAACATTTAACGAGCCAAGTTTTGCAAGTATGACCAAAGTCCAGAAATTGAAGGACTGAAAAGTTTAGAACCTGCACCAAGTAACATCTGTTATTCACTGTGTCTGATCACTAGTGGCTTTGAAATGTTTGCTATCGAGAACAAAACTTACTAGCAAGGTTTTGCTAGTGGGTTTAAAAGTTAATTTCGTGCCCTGATATGTACATGTACAACACTTACAGCATTCACTGCACACATACGTGCAATTGAACCAATATTGTTTGTTATTGTAACGAGAGTTGCTCTAGCGATATCTTCAGGCTTGGCCTGCTCTCTCTTGTCAGCATAGCACATCTTCCCAAAACTAAAAAAAAGGTTATCATGAAAAAATTTGCAAAACCTGACCTAAACCTAAAACCAGTGTTAGGCTTTCCAAACCATGGAGTGGTAAATCGTCAAATTAGAAATTTTCCAACTAAAGGCCTTTGGTAAAGAAAATTATAAAATATCCTAATTGAGAATGTCCGGGTTTTGATAGTGTATGTAGCCTTTGAACCACACCATATAGCTAATTACTGAGCCTATTATTTCGTACTTATCATATTGGTATAAAATAAAGTAGTTATGGTGTCCTACATAGGTAGGCCTCCCCTCCTTTCCCTCCGCCAAGTTTCATTTTGGCACCATCAAACAATTAGGGTACAAAATATTTAACAATAACTTACCTACTTGCCACAGTGTCTCCTGGGAGATTGAACTTGCCGTAATCTCCTCCATAGATATCTTTAACTAATTTATCAACTTTGTTTCCATCACCTTTTGCAGCTAATTCAATGGCTTCTTCAAATGTACTACAACCTGTTAATAAACTACACAGACCCAGAAATGTTCCTCCACCAAGACTGCAATGAAAGAAAAAAGTATTCTTTAGTGTGCATGATGATCACACAGTTACCTTAAATACAATACAGTACCACAACACAATATTGTTATCATTATTCACCACTGCAAAGTACAGCAGTGGCCCAGCTCAGCAGGGTTGAACTGAAAGCATATGAAGGTGCCTCTGGCAGCTGCTATTACAGTCCATGTATGACACCGGAGCACAGCTTTAACCAGTTTGAATTAGTTAGGGTTGATTTAAGAGTAGGGAGGAAAAACTGGAGGGCTGGAAAAACCCCTTGGAGTCAGAAAGAGAACCAACCAACTCATGATCAGTTCACATGACTGGGATACGAAACCACCCCATATACCACACCACAGCAGTATGCCATACTAATTACTTATCAATTAATATAGTTTGTAGGTACATGTAAGTAGTGTAGATAGATGTTGAGTTGAGTGGTGTGGAGTGGAGTGGAGTGCTGTGGTGCGGTGTGGTGTGGTATGGTGTGGTGGGCAGTTTTCGTATGACCGTGGAAAGTTTACGGCACAAACACGGTCGTGACACAGCAAGGGATATGCCAGACCAATCACATTGCACGAGAATTAATTTTACTCTCCATCCAATCAAATACCTGGAACACAGTATAAACTCAGCTCGGACACGGTCACTCCAAGGTCAAGGCAATGCAAGACCAATCATATTGCGCGTGAAAAAAATCAGCCAATTAAAATTCTAGAAATTAGCATCACGGTCACAGCATGTCACGCTTACGGCACTGAGCTTTTCACAGTCATACAAAAACTGCTCTATAATATGGTAAAGTATGTGTGAGTAAATTACAGTGAGTATACTTGAACCATGAACACCTCAAGGTTTCTCCAGATTATTATTTCCTGGACTTTCTACCTTTTTAAACCCTATACATGAAGCATTGAGTTCAGATACATCTTATTCCAATTGATTTGCATATTACATGGTTCACTAGTGCTCATGGTTCAAGTGTCCCCACTGTTATGGCTACAGGATTAAATTTACATGTAATTGCATTTATTTTTGTACTAATATATTATTACAGGTATACCTTGTTCCACTGATCCTGTCATATTTTTCTGCAGATTCAACTGCAAGTATACTGACTCCTGAGCCAATATTGACCACTAAATATGGGTATGGATCCGTTTCAAAGTCATAAGAAACTTGCTGTGCTCCGGCTATACATTGAGGGTTGCTCCAATAATAACATTCATGCATAAAATTACTATTGATGTAGTGGATTCCATGAATTAAACAGTCTAGTTCATCATATTTCACTAATTGAACTCCTAAAACCTATTGGGAAAGCAAAAAAATTAAATGGATTTATTTAATAGATTGGGAAAAAAAACAAAATGAATGGATGGATGGATGGATGGATGGATGGCTGTCATTGAATAGATGCAATGGTCATGTAGATGTGTGTGATTTTAACCTTAATAAGTTTAACTGTTATTCAAACCTTATATTTGTAATTTCACATCATCATATATAAGGGTTTTTCTAATGTATTTAATATTAATGGCATTCTTTATGTGGCGTCTTAGTTTCCATAGAAGCATTGGATTATAATCCTCCCTTTAAACAGAGTTAAGACTTTACTAGTATTTTTCGCTGGTGTTTTACTTCTGTCCACAAAAATAAGGTATCTGTCATATTGCGGTGTCCACAAGGAGAGAGTTGACTGTATTTATTCACTCTTACACTGTACATCTCAAGCTGGTTTACAAAGCTTACCTCTCTAAAATCCTTTTCAAATTTAAAAGCTCCCCCTCCAGTAGCACAAACTTTTCTATCCAAAACTGATGCATTTAACCTTGCTGCAATGTCAAGAAAAGATGCTATATGGCATGTCGGGAAACGTATGAAATGTAGGTTCCCTTGCCTTCCTCCAATGACCAATTCATTCATTTCTAGTTTGTCATCTCTTATGCCTTCTTCACCGTATTCGACATTTGATATGATGAACTCTCTTAGTGCTTCAAGTCCTGCTTGCTCTTGACGTGATGATTTGATGGTTGATTCAAGAGGTTCAAAGTATACCAGTTTGACCAAACTTCCTCCAATATCCAAACCAAAACATGGTAGCCTTGCTGTTAATATTAATACGAATCATCAACAACTGAGAAGTGCATGGAATCTTTGTATATATATATAATCAACAAAAAATAGTGCAAAACATACATGGGTTCAAATCCTGTTCAAGACACAGAATTTTTCCTGAGTCTTTCAATTTGCAGCTGCATAAGTTGCTTCATATACACTGCAAGGATCAGCTCAATTTGATATACACATTACAACCACACAGTACAAATATATATTTCATATACAGTAATGCAGTATATTCTCACAAACATAAATAAAATTGAGCTATACCACAATTATTTGTTATCTAAACCCCACCCAAATTACATAAACAGATCAGACAGGTTCAACCTTTTGACACACACAAAATAATTAAGAATGTTTCCAAGAAAAATTAGCACAGAATAACATTACTTCTCTTAAATATATAAATATGCTTCCATATAGTTGTAATAAGTATAGCATATGTATATACCTACAGTTAGAATCCTGGAAAACTTTCAAATTCAAGCTGCAAGTCTCCACAAAAAATACCATCCCGAATTAATTTTCTTTTTCAGTACAAACTTTGTAAAACTTTTTGCAACAAGGTAATCTTATAAATTTACAACAAGTTTATAACCTAATTTATTTATATTGCTTCTAGAATTCTTTCTAAAGGAAATTTGGACTGCTGCATGTTCTGCGTTCCATGTTTATACCTGTTGTGTAAAAGCTATACACATAAACTTATGTTTTTATTTTAATCTTAATTATTCATAATTGAGCTAACATATAATGCACATTAATATTAAACGTCATATACTGTTTTTAAACAAATGTGCTTATTTTACTCTACTGGTAACATAAACTGTTAGAATAGAATAGAATAGAATACCTTTATTTAAACACGATAAAATTTAAAGCTAAAAGCTTGTGGGGTCGTGCATAAAATAAATTAAATAAATAAAATATAATATAAGTATGAATCTGTAAAAATATAGCTAATTAACTTAGATAACTTTAAATATCTTATATATAATTCTCACACACATTCACATACACAAACTGCGCAAGCTATTAGACCCGCCAGGGGCAGAAAACACAGACAAATGCGGTGAACACCGTGTCAATAGGCATTCACCTCATCTGAACAGCACCCGCCACCCATAGCGAGTCCAACAGCCCGCGCAGTTACATTCACTCCATAATAAAAAATAATGTTACATATATACAAAGTCCTTTTTTCTAAAGCGAGACGTCGAGGCAGTAGAGTCAAAATTGAAATTTATAAAATAGTCAATAAACTGTTAACGCAAACCAAGCTCTAAAATTTCATAATAAGCTTTTTAGTCTTTAGGCTTAATTTAATAGTATTCATAGATAAGAGTCAAGTCTTACCTTTTTTCAAAGTCCCATTGCAAACCCTGCCATCATTTCTTGGACCAAAAATATTGTCATCGCTATTCTCTGATGAAGAAATTCTGGTAGATTGATTTGAAGAATTCATATTAAACTTTGAAAATTGTTGAGACGAAATGCATAGTGATTTGAATTAGAACAAGATTCGTGAAGTGTGAACGTTCGACGTGGAGCTAGCACAAACTTGACAGATCCTAATACACAATAATATATTTTCGATGCGATCCTAGATTTTCTCGTAAAAATCAACAAAATATAAACCATAGCATTCCACACGAGTTATAAATCGCGTCTTATTTACACTTTTGCCACATCATTGCAAGTTCTTGAATTTATTTTACGATTGAGAAACAACGTGAAACGTGTTTATAACAAAAACTACCGAAGCTCTTACGATAACATTATCGACTGATTATTTTTCTGTCAATAATAGTTCGAGTCTTCCCACAAATCTTTTCAGGCAGACAAAGTTTACGATTTCTTTCCGAGGTTTATACGAAGATGATATCGATTGTTTATGGTTTGTCGATGAGAGTTCGGGTTTACCCATGCGTCACTTGATCAAGGCCCCACACCATGCGGAGATCGACAGCATGGCGAATATGGCGGCGTTCGCTAACCCAAGTCGAGCAGTTTTCGTCCGCAATATTCAATCTTTAGTCGAAATAATCCTCACAGATCACGCTTACACAAAACCATGGTCAGCACACCCAGAAGCAAGCAAGGCCAAGCCTATGAAGACGCTTTTCCTGCCAAAAGATGATGAAAAAGCGCTTTGCAAGAAGGTTGAAGATGAAGAGATCGACGTTTGTGAAGTCGAACCTTCGAACAATTCAACGATAATTTACGACACTACTAAAGCTAAAACTGTCATGTGTGAATGCGAAAAGCATGTAACGACTGTCACCAGTAAAAGAACTCCAGATACTTGGGAAGAACTCATTTGTCGGTGAGTATTTTGAACGGAAATTCAAGGTGAACCTTTGCACGTTCAAGCTACTTGGTTCATGTTGAAGCTGTCAATGTTGAAGTTAAAGTCAAAAAAAAAATCTTTATGTCATGATGAAATGATTAACATTAACTGCGATGTATCGCTTATTGCAAAAAACTTTATTATCATTAGAAAAAAATTATATATTTGATTGGCTCATAATTGAATTAATTGTCCAGGTACTGACTGGAAATTAAAGTGCCTATCATGTCTACAGGATCTCTTTCAGATTTCAAAGCACTTATWAAAAAAATAAAATTAAAAAATAACTGTTATTAATCTCGCATTCTGATTGGTTGTAAGCATGTGCTTTATGAAAGCACACAGCACACGCTCGCTTTTTCAGTTGCGTATTCCTATTTAAAAGAACGGYTTTTGTTATTCTTATTTTATAAAAGAAATTAAAAAACTTGCTTGCTGTGCTGTGCTGTGTTGAGTTATGAGCAYTTTGGGATTGGCAGAACACTTGGGAAGTGTTGAAAAGCACTCYGCTGCGAGTCACCCTTCTCCTAACACTTCTTTTGTGTTCTGCCAACCCCCATGTGCTTTCWTATGACTGCACACGGCACGCAGACACGTTTTCTATATATTCATTACCTTTACTTTTTCATGTTGGTTATAGTACACTATGACTGCAAAAGTTTCAGTCATTTTGAGCTAATTTTCACAGAGATATTTTCTATTTGATGATTGACTTTTTACAAGGATCCTGGGTTGACATCATATTAAAAAAATAAAACTTGTATATTTTACAACCTCCACTCCCCATGCGGGGCTTTTCCGTGATGTTACCTCCACACGCACTACCACTACACATTCTATATTTACAACATACAACACTCAACTCACATGTTGCTTTTTAAGGATGGAGGAAACTGGAGATTCCGGAGAAAACCCTAGTGGCAAGGGAGAGAACAAYGCATCAGACAAACCTTACTCACATATGATCCAGTCTGAGTCGGGGCTCAAACCCGCACCACAGTGGTGAAAGGCGAGCGGTAAACCACTACGCCACCCATCCCACCCATAAATTATTAGATATTCAATTTCGTGGTTTGCTATATTGAATATGTCAGCAACGAAAAGAGATTTCAAAAAGAAAGTAAAGGCCATTCTTATTTATTATATAAGGTTACACAGATTTAATTTACAATGTTYTTAAAGTAGAGAAGGAAAAAACTAATTACATATCAATGCATAATAACACGACATGCACAATGAAAATAAACTTAAAGGGAAAACAAAATCGCAAAACAATTTGAATAGTTTGCTCTAAGTGAATCTTCAATCATATTCAATCATATTCATTTGATCTGGAAGTAGTCCAGTCAAATATTTGCCTTGTTGGTCATTTTGACCAGTAACGTTAAGAAAAAAATGAGGTATCTTAATGATGTATGTTTATTCTTGCATACATAGCACTGGATGGGGACCCAAGCAGAATTCTCTATTTGATAAAGTTATCAAGGTGCTTTCAACTTTACGTCTTGCAAGGCTGGCATTTGAACAGGTAATGTGTGATGAACCTTTTTAGCTCTGTTGTTCAAAGCTGGGTTAGCGGTAATCCAGGATTAACTCTATAGGTCTTATTAAGAGTTCACCCAGGATTAGCACTAATTGGGTTTGAAAATTTGGGTTCTGTTGCTTTTTGTGCACATGTCAGACCATTTGATGCCACTCTTGGGAGTTGATTCTTTCTTAATTGTCAATATTTTAACAGTTCATCGTAAAAATAATAATTCTTGACAGGGTTGATACTTTACTGTGGTTTTCAATATTCTGCAAACTCAGACATTCCAACAGCTCATTGTGAAATTGGTTTTYTTGCTTCCACCGGTTAAGAACATAAAAATAAAAAGGTACCAACTGATTATTTTTGATTGAAAGCAGCGAAAAACCAAGTTTCAGCTTGCAGCTTGTGACTACCAAGATCACAGAATATCGAAAATCACAGTAAAGTCCCTGGAATTGCTAACAAGGAATCTTGTAAAAATCCAAACTTTTGATAAATTAAATAAATTAATAGCCAATTTTTTTTAAGAGGGTAAAGATGTGTTATCCACAATGAGCTGTCTGAAATACAGCCATCTGATTCTGAAATCGAATTAGAATTTAGAATTGTTGATTATTTTTGCGGAGGGAAAGCAGTGTTCTTACCAGGCCTCGCCATTGCGGGATTCGCGCATAAAAATCAGGAATGGCGCACAAATGTCAACTCTATGCGCCCCCAAGGGCGCATGAATTATCCAAAGAATACTTCCTGATAGTTTTAAAAGATTTAGAGGAGTACTTTTGAAATAATAAAAGCCGTATTATATTGTCAATAAACAAGGTGAAAGTCCACATGAAACGCCACGAATCGAACATAGCCGCCATCACCAAGACGTCTGGGATTAGTCTGTGTTAACTGACCTTGTTTATTGAAGGCTCAAGTATGACTGCCCAGCGAAATTTTATTGTGTTGTCATTACTAATAAAACTGTCTTACATTGTTGTAGATTTGCAACAGAGTTACTGGCTAAAAACATTATTATTCGTTGTTTTAAGATTTTGGTAATGGCCCATCCAGTTTTCTAAATGGCCCCTAAATTTTGGATTGATGGGCCCTTTGACCCCCTGAAAGAAATTCCTGGTAAGAACACTGGGAAAGAAAAAGTGAAAAAACTCTTATGGCATGCAAAAGAAAACAGCACAAACACATTCATACAAGGCTCTGTTTGTGGGGATCAGACCACAGACCCCTTGCACCAAAGTCTTGAATTGGCAAGAGGATTATGCCTTAGTATTGAAACCACCTATTGATCCCATACAAACAAATTGTTTTGTGTCTTAGACTCCCAATGAACCTGTAAAGAGAAGAATAGCCACAGACAAGGCAACCAAAAGATTCAGACAAATCCTGTCTACAATTGAATGGGATCCCAAACTGACTGCCTGGCTACATACGACACTAGTTGATGGCCTAAGTATCCCTCTGCTAGCATGTTACCTAGATGTGCTACAAACACTTAGAGCTAAGGTAAAAAGAATTTKTATCTTTCTCAAACTTTATGCCTAGTTTACTCTTGTCATAATAAATGCATTTTCAGGTCTTAAAATGACAGCTGGTCATTGAACAATGTTYGGTCAGAATTGGAACTTGTCAGATCAAATCTTTGCCTTGCTAGACATTTTTGACCAGTAAGGTTAAGCCAGAAACAATGTATGACAAAGTTAAAACTAAATTGGAAGGTGATAATGACCAGAGATTGACTGGCTATTATGTTGATTTTCAAACTAGTCAAACATAAAACAATTTCTGTAAAATGCTTTCATCTAATAATAATAACAGGATGGTGAGAAAACACAAGTAAAGTATAGGAAAAAATGATTCTTTTCAGTTTTATATTTCTTTTAAGAATATCAACAATAAATAAAAAGGAATAAACTGTTTTATTCTTCATATGAAAGTRCAATTATTTCTCCTTATGCGAGACCAATAAGAGCATGTGTTTGAGCTCAGTTTATTTGTAATCCTTTTCTCTGTTCAAGCCCTACCAGACTTCACACTGCCTTATGCTCAAGTTTAGCCTTTTTTTAAAACAAATCATTGTAAACCTGAACTGTAATGCAATGAGCATGAAGCTTGAAAAATGCCAAAGTCTTGAATTCCCACTTTTTTTTTTTTTTTTTGTGGGTGTATTTAACAGCTGAGTGTTGCATTTTGTTTCAGCCAATCACAGTGTGTTTAGCCGTTTTTCTGCCGAACCTCATTCCCAGACTACTGTAACCCAACTTTTGTGTATTTTTTTAGTTTTTTTTACTAAGATATAACATACTTAGCTACAGGAAGTAGAAAATGGAAGAAAGGATGAAAACAATTCCACTTTACCGCCACGTTTGCTTCAATTCTTTCAAACTCCAAAAACTCTTTGCCCACTCATGCTTTACCAGCAGTATTCCCTGCTTAGCTGGTATAAATAGCTGACYTAAAAACAAGGCCAAACCTGAATAAATGAGTCTGTTTATTAAGAGTTGGGGATTAAACAATGCCCCAGTAACCAATCAAAATTCTCCAGCTTAGACAACCATTGATAGCGAAGTAATTCATAAAATGTTCACTTGGTCGGCAGAACTCTCCGGCAGTTCCTGATATTCTCCTGTTATTTCAAATCTTAATGAAAACCCTGTGTGATCATCAAAAATTGAATAACAAAGGCTATTAAAGGCCTTATTGTATGTTATTGACTGTTTGGGATTTTTCCATTTCCTTAGGCACCTACTTTGGTAGATAGGATTGTTTCCAACCACACCTCCCAGAGACGAGGACCTGCAGCAAATGCCGAAGCATTAAGCCTGCTCTTAAAAAGACCTTGGGATCCTTCGCATGGCTTGGTTACTCAACATAAAACGGTACTTAATTTACTTTCTTTGGGCACAATAAAGTTATATTGTTGTTGTATATTCATATGTGTGTTTGTGTCTAATTTGAATGCATACTGAACAGTATATTCTTATTTTGAACATGATCTTCAATAACCCTGCCATACGTTCTGATGTTTTCATACAATGAAATATAAATATTTCTGCTGGCCAAATTTCTGCCATTTGCAAATAGATTTGTGGATTAGAATGAAGAATATCATTTATTTTATAGTTGTAATAAATGATTGTTATCAATTAGTTTTCTGTAATCGAGGAAAGATTCTTAACAACTCTAGAAAACTAGCAACTTTGCATGCCATTCACGTGATACCCAAATTAGATCCTTCCATTATTAAAAGGAATTTCCTATGGTGTTTACATGATATAAGTCACCAGCGTGCGGTCAGCTCTGATCACATAACATTACCATCTTAATATATGGCTGATATGTACATGTATGTATGTACACTCATTCCAGTCTTCTCAGAGAGCAGTTTTATTATTCCAGAACAATTAGTTTTTGTACTATGTTTACTCTGTTTTGGCATAGAATGTATGTATGCCTGAATGACTCATACTGATAAGAAACTTTGCTCTGGTATCATGTAAACAAATACAGTACAAAAAAAATTCGGGTGCTGGAATGAAACTCTCTCCAGTATCACTTAAATGGCCCCTTACGTCAATAACGTGTGCAGAGAATTGCCCTATCTCATAATGACGTGTCRCATCATTGAAACAAACTATTGTTTTAACGCTAAGTATCATGGTCGCTGAGGGGGGATCGAATGACAACAATACATCTTAAATCACAATGAAATTTGGTTTATGAGCTGGTGAATTAAGGCAAGAATAACTAAATAATATACGCTWAATATCTCGAAAAAAGAGAATGAAGCTTTAATTTAGCCTAAATTTCTATCATTTTAGCCAATGTAAACAAACTTACTTTGATGATTGACCTTTACAGCGCAAGCTTCCAGGTTCCCCGTTACTACTGATTGTCCCAAGTGGACCCACCACCAACACAGGATCAGGAACGTCCTCCAAAAGAACCAGATTCTGGCACAACCAGTTATCAGTCCTGGGAAAAGTGGTACCAGTAACTATGCATACTAGTAACGGTGGTAGTGGAGTGACTATTAGTCAGTGTCTTGATCATATTATTGGGGCTGTGAGAACTAAAGTGCTAGAGGTATGTCTTCTTTACTCATAAGAAAACTGTTTATATTAATATTAGATGTTTGTAGTGGAAGACGTGGTGGCCAAGTGGTCAGTGCATCAGACTCAGAGGCATGGGTTCGATTCCTGGCCCTGGCAGTTGCGTTGTGTCCTTTGGCAAGATGCCTTACCTTCACCTTGCCTCATTTCACCAAGGTGTATGAATGGGTACCAACAAATTATTGTTAGGGGAACC
The DNA here is from genome assembly GCF_009602425.1 of Actinia tenebrosa. The sequence continues at coordinate 50,159 of NW_022258176.1, forward strand.
TAACATGTTGGGGGGTAACCTGCAATGGACTAGCATCCATCCAGGGGGAGTAGCAATACTCCTAGTCGCTTTATGCTACAGAAACCCAGTGAAGCACGGACCATATGGGCCTCATGGCCCAAGACAGATTTTTTACTTTAATTGATGTTTGTAATACCATTGCTGATGGGTATTAACAATTTAAGATTTCCAAATCTGTCATAGCAACGTCAACAATAAGGGTAAATATATTTTCTTTGGGGTTCTGTTCATTGGCCATGTCATTCAAAACACTGTCAGTATAGGACAGACTTTGAAGGCACGAAACCCCAAAGTGAATAGTAATAGACACTCACAATTGATGCAGCAAGTCTTAAAGTCGCAACTACTATTCTGTGTTAGTAATACCTAATATATAATTATTTACATGTGGTTATGTTTACTGATTATTTTCAGCTGAGGAGTCATTTTCCTAATCGTCCTATCATTCTGATTGGTTGGTCCATTGGTGCGTTAGTCTCTTGTCAGGTATGTGATATGTGGCCAAAGTAGAAACAAGCAATGGACTAGCCCGAGTTGTGTATATTAATCTCATTAATATAGCAAGAAGATTGAGTTCCTTCAAAACCCACTGTTGTTTTAGTGGCATATTGTGTGATTTTGTCATATGATCAAAAGCACTACAACCTGCATGATGATATCTTGCAGTACAGTGCAGCTGTTGATATCAGCCATTTCAAGTTTGAGGAAAAAACTGGGTGGCGTTAGCTTTGCAGTGTATTGTGGGGCTTTTTGAGGGGACATACTCCCAAGATGACAGCTATTTCTTCCCATGGGATAGCCTACGTAGCAGGCAGTTATTAATGATATGTATTCATAAAAACGCAATGAATCATATCTAGTACAATA
>NW_022258177.1:15968-27267 GCF_009602425.1 Actinia tenebrosa
CACCATACAACAATCCCTGTGTACACCATACAACAATCCCTGTAAATGTACAGACCATAGTGAAAAGGGACCTCGATTTGCTAAATAGACACCAACTAGATAACGATGGAAATAAGTTATACTAACCTCCATTGTATACTAACTATTTTAGTTCAGCAACAACATCCGGCTTCAAAACTCCAAGTACACCGCACTTTTCTTTCTTTGTTTGAATTGACATTGCCATCCATCTCTGTCACCTCTACCTCCGAGATTGGTAATTGTTTTCAGTACGCTTTGGCAAACAAGAACTTATATACAAGAAGAATGTTTCCTAAAGGTGTTTTCATTCGTAACTAGGTCTAGTAACAATTTTTTTCTAGCCTCAGTCTGTATCTCTCTGTGTATTTAGCAATTATTCGTCTCAGGCTTAGTGAATATCGGGGAATATTTACCGAGACGTATTTACGTCGTATTAGTATCTTTAATTAAAGTTAATAAATATTGGAGAGAGAGTTTTTTGTACAAATTCTACTTATGTCTGCAATATTATTAAGAATATAGCAGCATAAGACGTAAATTGTGTCCAATGAACGCGCCGGATTGATAAGACAAAAGACAAATATTCCCTCCTTTATCTATACTACTTCCAGATTTTCGGGATTTATTTTCACTAATTTTATTCACAGTAAAGAATGTCTCACGTTTGCCGATAAACGATAATCTTAAATTCTATATAATATTGACAGAAGGGTGACTAACCAAGCTATTAAAATTGACAATACCAATCGAGAGTATAATATTGCATTTTTCTTGTGTGGAAAATATAGTTTACGATAATTTCTCAATCGAATATACATGGTTGTAAGGTTGTTACTGAGAAGTGCATTTTGGCTTCACTTGTGTTGAATCACTTGAATTTTTTGTTTAAGAAATCTTAATTAAGCCGGATTAAAAAAATAGATACTCGCAAAAGCGTTTCAGCTGCATGTTTCATTCAAATTGATTCAATAATAATATAAACCTACGCGGAACAAATACTTAATTATTCTTCAGAAAAAGACGAATTTCGACTTTAGATTTAAGTCATCATTGCTCCAATGAAGTCATAAAAACTTAGAAATCATCAAAGAACTGTAAATAAGAACTGTATATAGTGAATATGAACAAAAATAGATATCAATAAATCAGTGCTATCAAAACAAAGAGTTTCGCACGAAAAGAGACTGCAATTTTGTGTAAATAAGCTGGACTTTAAGCTGGACAGTCAGGCTTTAAATATATAAAGCAACTCATGCTTTTAACTTGATCATTCTTATACTCAAATGTTTTAGTAAGTCACTTGTTTTATTGTCAAAATTAAAACTTGAATAAATTACGTGGATGGGTTTTATTGGCTGCTCATTTCATATGCAGGTGCATCATGCCTGGATTTTTTTTAACCTAAGCAACTACGTTGAATATTACGTTCCAGATCTTTTTGAACTTGCCAAGAGATTTACACAATACTGCTTTAAATCTTACATTGGAGGGTATAATTCACAATTTCAAGTAAGTAAAAAAAAGAAACGTGAATTATTTGATATGATTGTGAAACAGCATTTATTTTAAATGTCTATGAATAACGGCATTACGAAATCGCGGATACCACGGATACCGCAGATACTGCTGGGAAATAAATTATAGCTTTATATTTTATCAAATAAATGGTACCTTAGACTGCTGGAAAAACAGTCTCGTATTTTAAGCATCCCTTTTAATTTATGACGGTATCCGTGGTATCTGCGTTTTCGCAATGCCGTATGAACAAAAACACTGAATTGAAATCTGCTTTTTCTCTAACTTATTTGCATTTGGGCGTTCGCAAAATCCCTTAAAGATTTGTAAAATAAGATTTGTAGTAAAATATAAGTATATAGATATATTGGAAACGAATAGTTATATTTCGTGCAATTGGTAAAGAGGGCAAGTTTGGTACCGTGTGCCACTTTCGTAAAAGGAGACGAAAGAAAAGAAGATAAGGACTGATCTTTGCACGATAACTCGAAAAACGTTTATTCGTTGAGGCGAAAGAATGGTCAAGATAGCACACATTTCAGGTGTAAATATTTCTCAATTTCTACATCGTCATAGTGAGCTTTGGAAAGAAAAAAAAAACAAACAAATAGCATTATATGAAGGTTTATTAAATTTTCAGTTAAATTTATCTCTGATGTTGGACCGGGAATAGTGCAGAATTTACATACCAATTTAGGAAAATTTATTAGAATTTAGATTGAAGAATTATTAGAATTTAGCTTGAAGAAAAAAGTAGTTTTCGAAGGAGGAAAACCATTTGTCTCACCATAACTTTTTTACATATTATAAAGCCCACTCATTTTCTCTTTTCTTTAGACTTAAAGTTATCAAGTTAATTGGCTTTCTTTCATAAAAGTTTGTCTTTGTATTATTTGACTCTAAATAAAAGACTTCCGGCATAACCAATTCAAACTGGTTAAAGCTGTAACCCAGGTACATACATGGACTGTATAGCAGCCATATTCTTTTAATTCGATCCCGTTGAGCTGTGCCACTTGCTCGCTAATGACGGAGGCATGATTAGCGATAGCGAGTTGTTTTAAGCATACTACCAACTATGTTTAAGGTATTTGAAGCAAGATCTTTCTAAACCAGTTTCCGGCCACTTTAATTCCGCTAATCACTCAGAATCTAACATAATTGTCTTTTGTTTAAGTTTATTGCACGGCGGTAATAACAAAACTTGACCATGTATTTGTTTGTTTTTCGCTACTCGCTATCTATCACAGGTTTAACTAATCTAAGTCAGTTTTCTATGGGTCTGTACTGTAATCGAACATGAAATGACGTCGCTGCGTTCATGGTTCCACTTGAGTTTGGATCATTTTTGACGTCATTTCATGTTCGATTACAGTACAGACCCATGGAAAACTGACTTAGATTTGTTATAGATAGTGAGTACGTTAGCCAATCAGATTGCAGGATTCGTGATAGTTTGCTAGTAGCTTTATGCTAAATTTACTTACTCTGACAAGTGCATGGTCACGTTTTTTTGAAATCTCTGTTTGTTCTCTAAAAGTTCTTTAAAAATCGATTGTAGAAAAGACAAAACTTTATCAAGGAAAGGAATGGAGGTTTTGAACGGTACGGAAAAATAAAAACTGAAGAATTATGGCAATTTCTATAACACGAAAAAGCGGCCGTCAGATTTCACTGAGATTTTCATGTGCAAACTTACGACGGACGAACAACTGACTACTGAGATAATGTTGGCATTTTAAAAGGTTCCCTCAAAGAACAGAAAAAATCCAAAACACAACTTATTCACATGTATTCAAGAAGAATTTTAAACAGTAAGAACAGACGAGACAATAAAGAAAGTGTAAGAACGGCTTTGAGTGATCTGACAGCAAAGTATTTGTAAATAAATTATTTCAGTTTATCACTCATTAATTAGAAAAATGATCCCAAAAACTGATAAGATAAAAAACAGAGAGAAAGAGAGTTTGACAGTAATAATAGAGACAATTAGCTATAAAAATAGAGCAAGCTTAAGCTTTACGTTAATACTTCGAGTCGAGTTCGCAAATATGAATGAAAACAGCGGTGCTGCCGGTTGACCGTAGCTTTGTACAGTAAAGTTTTCAGTGTCATTTTTTGTTTTTAATGCTATAATATTAGCTAGTAGGTTTATGCTAAAACAATTAGACTACTCGTTCTCGTTTTCTATGAGTCAAATAGTCTATTCGGCGCTACGCTCCTCATCGACTATCTATTGACTCATAGAAAACTCGACCTCGTAGTCTAATTGTAATATTGTATAATATTTACAGAGCCCAAATATCAAACCAGCTTTGCTGAACTGGGCACCTCTGTATAAATATTGTTGATAAATAAATAAATGAATTTCAAGCGAATCACCTTAATTAATTTTTCAAGTATAAAAAGCGTAAATCAATATAACAATAGACTGGCAAGCAAAAAACGTTACCTTCGGTTTACCTTCTTTTTATTGGGGGGGGGGGGGTATATTATAAGCAATAGATCGCAAAATCTTCTTGTACAATTCGAAATTTATAGATACTCGTGATGCTTTGAAAGTTCTCAAATTAAACTCGCCTAAAGGCTTGTCCAAAACGTTCACAACATCACTCGCACCTATAAATTCCGAATTGTTCTCGAGATTGTGCGATTTCCTATACACTTCACAGTCGATCATATTACTGATTTCATTCGTCGTCGTTGAACGATCACAAATCAGTTTAGGTTTTGACATTTTAAGATTCTAATCTTCTTATTTCCTTTGTATCAATTGGTAGTCATAATCTGGTGCCACAAACTTCGAGATCCAATGAACTACACGAGCTGTCCCCCCGTAGTAATGCCATCACATTACAGCCAAGAATTGTTACGTCATGACTACATACTGAAGATCGTATCTTGTACAATTCTAGTACTACTTACCATCCCAGTATCATCACTCAACATGCTAGTTATCTTGACCGTTATAAAAACTCCAAAACTCCAAACTCCTTCTTTTATTCTGATATGCAGTCTTGCCATGACCGACTTCGGTTCTGGGCTCGCAGCATTTCCCATAAACGCGTCCTGGAGGCTTGTAGAGTTAGTAGATCGCGATGCTAATATTTGCAGCACGTTTGACGTTGGCTTCGCCATCGCTTTCACGCTGTTGAGCTCTTCAGAGTTGACCGTTACCGCCCTAAGTATCGACAGATATCTCGCGATACATCTAAGTCAGCGCTATCGTAACCAGGTTACTAATCGTCGTGTTGTCATAGTCGTGGTGGTATTGTGGTGCATAGCTGTGGTATGGGGTGTTTCTAGTGTGTTTATTACTCCTAAAGTCCTCCATACTACTGTCGTGTTTGTTGGGATTCTAACATTTGGAGCTATATTCTTGTGTTACGCGCTGGCGTTCAAGGCCTTACTCGGACAAGAGGCAATGTTTCGAAAAATGAATCGTCAGCAACAGGATTTTAAAGCTAGTAAATCTGCTTTGACGTCCGAGAAGGAAACACCACAAGAACTGTTAACTACATCTCCGCCATGTCAACAGACAAAAAGAAGATTGTTTGCCTTGCATCATAACAGCAAGAGGAAAAAATCATTACAGATAAATATTATCAAGACTTCACCTTCTAAAGGAAATGAAGACGCGGTCGAGAATGAAGACCTAAGCACGTGCTTTGCCTCCTTACAGTCAGATTTAATGACGCAAGACAAGAAGAGAGCACCTGAGGATGTTAAACAAGAGTTTGAAGAAACACGCATCGAGCACTTTCATAAGTCACGTCATCTTTGCAAAACATGTATTCCCGATGACAAAGATGTTATGCTTTCAGTTATTGATGTATCTAAATTTTCAAAAGATAACGTCGAGTTAACAGATGCATCAAGAAACGGAAAGGAATCAAATTGCTCTATTTCCATATGCGTGACAAACAGTTATCTAAAACCAGAGTCAAAGACGACTTCATTTAAAGGCTCTGTCGACAATAATTCTTTGAAGACAACAGAGGACCACAACTACCGACAGAAGAGGTTCAGTTATCTTCGAAACAAGATGAAAATGTTCAGATCAGGAGCTGGAGCGTCTGTTAGGTTGGTCAAGTACAGATATACTATCGTGACCCTGTTATGGGTCATTAGCATGTTAATACTTTGTTATGCGCCTTATTTCTTCTTGTCATTTATGGTTGCGTTTACTGGAATGACCAATGAAGGCGCAGTAGCTTGGAGCATAGCAATAACAGTAATGTGCATCAACTCTCTCATCAACCCTGTGATATATCTATGGCGGCTTAGGGCACTAAGAAAAGCGTGTTTGAATATTTTGAAAGGGATTTGCTGTTAATGAAATCGTCACGTCACAGTGTGCGCGTACGGTAGACCCTCCCTCTGCATCTCTATGCTCTATTGACATCATTACGTCACAGTGCGCGCCTACCGTAGACTCCCTCTCAACCCGCCTATGTTCTATTGACATCGTCACTTCACAGTGTGCGCGCGTATTGTAGACTCCCTCTCTACCCGCCTATGTTCTATTGACATCATCACGTCACAGTGCGCGCGTACCGTAGATTTACCGCACATGTTAGGTATGTGTGTCGGATGTGCATCCTTTGAATTTGTAATCTCACGTTTTAGCTTAAAATGTTTATTATTTTGTAAGTAAGTTCATGTTACGAACTGATTTATTTTCCCTTAATTATAAAGAAGAAAATAAGATTTAAAAATCTCTCTTTGCGAAGAGTTTCATTAAGATAAAATATAGGCAGCTAAAATATAGTATTATATAGTGATATAAACGATGAGCGCTTGTAAATTAGGCTTGGTTTAAAAATTAGTTTTTCTTGAGAATAAACCTGTTTGGTTGAGACGTCTGTATTAATGATTTTCGAAAGGCCATAAGTTATTTTATTGGCCTTAAAATGAGGGCCTCAAATTGGAAAACATTGAATGCTGTTAAGTTAGTGACTTATTTTATATATGTTTAAATAAAAGGCTTTTGCCGTAATTAAAAATTTTTGTATAGGCTTGGCGTTCATGATAATAAAATGATATAAATACACTCAATGACAAAATTATTTAGTCTATTTACGGGTTGAAAACATAGAACATAGAAGCTGTGACCAAAATGGTACATGTACATGAGAAGTACGTTGGTTAAATGTATCTAGTGAGACAACTCGTAGAATGTTCATAAATTATTGCGTTCACAGAAAGCATGGAGGCTTTTAACACATGTTTCATATCGTTTGCGTATCTCAACTGAATACATCAGAGGATAATTACGTATTTCCCATAACACCTTTCCGATCTCAGCTTCAGTTTTCTATGTTTTCAAACCGACAATACACCGTTCTCATAATGGCTGAAAAGGGCACGAAAACAAGGTCAACCAGTCATTAGTTCACAATACAAGATATAAAAGTACATTAAATGAGTTTATAACAGAAAAGTATAGAAATTTAACTCTTGTTTTGACCTGTATTCGCGCTATCCACCTTTATTCTGAATGAGCAGCCTTGCTCAGCCTTGCAAGATGACTGGGTGACCTCGTTTTTGTGCGCTCGTCAGCCATTATGAGAAGGGTGTATAATTTTGCAATTGAGTGTATATGAATGAACACGAATGAAAGTCGTTGTCAGTAAAGTCATTCATGTCCAAACATACATAAAGCTCTAGTCTTGTTTTACAGAGCTTTAAAAATTTTGAACTAAAAATTTTGTTTTTTAACACAAGTTATGATGACTAGCTTTCTCGACGTTTCAGCACTCTCGGGTGCCATTATCGATAGTGCGTGTATATGAAGAGAATGTCTTACGGGACAAACACTTTGGCTTGTAGAGAGTCTRAATGCATCTTGAGAACACAATTCAGTCAATATGCAATCAGACTCTCTCAAAGCCAAAGTATATGTCACCATAGGAGATTCTCTCTTCGGATTCCACTTATCAATGTATTGATATATAGTATATATAGATATTTTGCCTTTATAAACACGCACTCTTGATTATGACAATCGGCGAGTGTCGAAACTTCCAGAAAACTAGTCGTCATCAGTTTTGTTATTAGATGTTATTTCGTTCTTACTAATAATTATCAAAGTAAATATTTTAGTTACACGACAGAAAATATCAATCCACTGGGCCATGAGGATTGTGTAAACCTATAAGACTAAAACTAGATCCATTTAGAAGTCGTACTACTTTATAAACTGGCAATGTTCCTTGCAACTTGTCGCGAGCATGACAAATGGCATAAAGAGCTTTTGCCTAGGTTGACAGAACTTAAACTTGTTTGCATCGTTAAGGCTTAAAATGCAGATGTGATTTTCGCGACAATTGCGCTAACAGTTTCTTGACAATTAGAGACCTTTAGCATCAGGTTTATCGCTAACCGCTAGGGATAAGGCCCAGAAACACGCCCGCAAACACACACACACACAAAAACACTCAGCATTAATAAAGTTAAATATAGCGGATCTTCCAGCAACACCTTTGTCATGACGCCTTGCTAAATGTCAAAACTTTGACGGAAAACGCCTAACGTCAAACTGCAGTTGAGGTTTGCGGTACCTAGCAAGAACGTCGTGCTAAAGGGTCTCTATTCCTAGGAAAAACGTATTTCTGCAACTTGCAAAATAAGGATATGTCTTTAAAATAAAAACATTTTCCATCTTGTTTGTTTTTTGTCGGTGTTACTGTTTGACCCTTTGCACACGGACACAAGTTGCATGAGATATTTCCTAGTGGAACATCAATATCTCCTGTTAACAATTCTTTTTAACGAGCGTAGCACTTCATAACCAGAGAATAACAAACCCGTGGTCTTCGTTGTATGATTGAATCGGAATATAGATGTTGGTTTTAGTGGAAGGAGAAAACCCTTAGAAAACTTTTCTATCGCGCAACACATAAGACAAGCCACAAGGAGCATTGCCTGATGTACCAACCCTCAACAGATCGCTCTTTAGGCGGTCCAGTTTGCTGTAATAAAAATTAACTCTCTATGTTACGTTGTATTTGTCTGGCTGGTCCACGTCTTCAGTTCATTTTTTAAAGAAATTATAAAATTCTTCATTTTCACACGACTCTTCATCAGAAGCGGTTTTTTTAAAAAAGCTTGGTAACCTTAACTGTAAGGCACAGGGTACATCAATCAAGGGACGGTGAATTTCATCATGCAGCACTTTTGTCCTCTCCAACATCTTTTTCTGTCTCATCTTTCTTCTCATCTTGCTCTTCAGTTTTTTTGACATCTTCGGATTGCTCTTTCGCAGCTGGTTCTTCTTCTTTGGCTGGTTCACTCGCTGGCGTTTCTGTTATAAATACGGCAAACAAGTACGAGGAATCAGATGTCTGACATCGCAAACATTTTTCTCGCTACTCCGTGTAGCTTTAGTGAATGCGCTTAAAACCGAGCATTCGAAAAGAAAGATATAGATAGATCGATAGATAGATAGGCTAAGTTCAATTAAGTCCTGCACTTCGCAGTAACAAAACTGAATGCGTAACAACTTTGCAAAGAAAACAAATTATTTCAAATATCTAGGCTAAGCTAAGAATTAAAGCTACATTACTAAATCCCAAAAGACTCATCGTGGTTAAAGTGATAAAAATAATCATATATGTAAGTAAACTATCAAGTACTTATAGGTACATTGCCTAAAATGACTCATGTTGACAAATGAGTTTGCAAATTAATCTCTTCGTTTTAGTAACGAGAAGGTCAAACTTTCTCTGCTTCCTTAGACTATATCTAGACTGGTTACACGATCTAGTGGCAGACTATAAATCAATTGGACGTATTGACAACTGATTGGAAAATGTTCTTTGTGAGTTGTTTGTGGTGGGCAAAAAAGTGGACAAAGGGGGTGAAGTCCGCATGCAATGTCGACCTCCGAATGCAATGTTTCCTTATTGAATGAAGCTATGGACATTGCACGTCGGCCCCTTACCTTTGCGCAGTGTGTATTAGGATTATGTGTATGGGTCTAGGAATGGAACCCAAGTATTTGTGATAGACAAGTGCTGGTGCCCATAATACAGCTTAGACTGCGCATGCCTGTGGTTAGATGGCAGAACAATAAAATGCTCTTGGGAACTGAATTGTTTCTCATGTAAAAGATTGTATTGTTCCTGCCATCTAACATGAGTGCCGTCACGTGGTGGTGCAAAACCTCTATTCCACTGTTGCCGCACACATAGTGTATAAGAGTCTAGTACATAATATTTTTATTTATAAGATAACTAATTAAGAACATTTTTTACCTTCCTTCTCGTCGTCTTTCTTGTCCTGTTCCTCTACCCCCTCCTCCACGTTGCTATCACCTTTGGCTTCAGCTTTGTCTTGGTCTTCAGGGACAGTGTCTGGTTTCTCCTTGTCTTCATCCTCCTTGACTTCAGTATCTGGACTATCTCCCTCTTTTTCACCATCCGGTTTGTCGGTAGCCGAGGTATCTTCTTCCTTTTTGTCTTGTTCTTCACTGACAGACTCTGGCTCCTTCTTCTCTCCGTCTCCTTTTACTTCTTCCGTCTTCTCCGTCTCTGTGCTCTCCTTCTTTTCTGTATCATCTTTTTCTTCAGTTTCAGGAGAATCTTTCTTTTCTTCACTCTTTCCACTTTCAGCCGCGTCTGCTTGACCAGCCTTCTTCTCATCTTCTTTTACTTGAGCTTCTCCATCTTCTTTTTTCTCGTCTTGGCCAGATTTTTCGCTAGTTTCTTCTTTGACAACATCGCTTTCTGCATTATTCGGAGTCTCATCGCTAGGCTTTTCGCCTTCTTTCTGCTTCTCTGCTGCTTCCGTTGTCGCAGCTGAGGCACCTTCTTCATGCCGATCTTCGTTTGTTTCATTCTCTTCCACATAAGCATCATGATCCAAACCACCTTCCTCTCCTGATCTCTTATCATTGACAGCTTCCATGGGCTGTCCTTCTCCGTCCATTTGGTATTCAGATTTACTCTTTGTACAGCAATAAACTACAACCATAACCAGAATGATAACGACTATAACAGCTACGATGATCCCGATGATCTCTGTCGATCCAAGTGGTTGGGAAGACTTTGCTGGTACGTCTGATTTGGTGGTTGGTTGAGTTGTGGTGGGTACTGCTGAGAGATCGAAGATTTAAAACCTTTATCCTATATTGTCTATCCTAGTGAATCCATCGCACACAACTGCTCATAAAAATACTACGTCACGTACAACATAAACACGCATACTTGTTAAGACAGTGGACTACCTTGACGATGCGACGGCCATCTTGAGTCATAKGGSRKKGKGGGKSGSSSRGGGGGGGGGGGGGGGGGMAAAAAAMAAAMAAAMAAAAAAAMMAARRKRCWAAAATGAAGACCCCACGATATTTGAGAAATTTTCTCGGTTGTGAAACTGTCCATTTTTATTTTTGTATTTATCTCTTGTCAAACTGTCTTGTTGTCAACAGTAAACGTCAATCTATACGCCATTATTATAACAAAGCCTTTTGCCCCCTGGACGACCCATGATGCCTTGTTATTCAAGATGGCCGCCGTATCGTCGAAGTAGTCCATTGAGCTTGACATACATTCCAATCACGTAGCTTAAAGAACTGTTGGCCAAAATGTTGGTGGTCCTACTTAAGTTAAGTTTTTTTAATCAAACTTCATTTACATTCAAAGTATGGATGTAACGTAGGCAAGGAGAGCATTTGAGATGAAACGGGGTTTGGAATATTGCTTGTTTTGAACTAAGGACCTCATCTGAATCTCATGTTTTCCCATTTCAGACCACGTGTCAT